>JAOXNR010046512.1:0-18667 GCA_028571225.1 Parsonsia alboflavescens | reverse complement strand
AGAGAGATTGAAGACCTGGACAATGGTTTGATGATAATTGGATTCTTTTGTTTTTTCAGCAAATATTTTTAATGTAACATTGCAGTTTGGAGTACAGTTATCTTTATAAGTTAAATGATCCTGTGCCTATTTCAGGTTTCTCTCTGTACCAATCCTATTTGGCTTGTGAAAACAAGATTACAACTTCAGACTCCTCTGCATCAATCCCAGCCATATTCTGGGTTTCATGGTCTGCTTCCCTCTTGTATTAACTCTTTAATGATTTTCTTTAATCATTTTCCCTTTAATGTACTGTTATTTTTGTTATATGTGATACTGATATTTTGAACATTCTAGATTTAGATTTCTCTATCAAGTGCAAAGCATTTGTGTCTTCTTTGCTTGCATGCATGTAATTTTAAATTCTGTTCTTGGATTATAAGAATTTGCAATTATGATTTCACATGTTTTATGTATTTTTTTATGCTAGGTACTTTTATGCAAATCTTTTCTAATAACCCTAAACACTTGTCTTCTTGTATATCTTTATGTCATGTTCCTCAACATCTGAGGTGAACATGGCAGGCTGTTATGAGATCAAATCATCAAGGGTGGACTCTTTATTGGAAATTAGCTGATTTTCATCATTATCATGTGCGCATGTGCACAGACACACACTAGTATTGACTTATGTACTTATATTTTAGCTGTTTTTGTTTTCTCATTAATCATAACTTATTATGTGTTGCATTACTCATGATTCCAGATGCTTTAAAAACCATTCTGAGAGAAGAAGGTTGGAGAGCACTCTACAAAGGACTTGGGCCTGGCCTTTTCTTGGTTAGTGATGCTCTCTCTCTCTCTCTCTGTCAATCAATCTTTCCCTTCCTCCTTTTCTGTCTGTTTCTGTTGCCTGTTGTGACTTAATGTTTCTCTTAATCTGTTCATCATATGCTCCTATATCGGGAGCCAATGCATGTTTTGTTCTGGTCATCCTTTATATTATTTCTAAAGCTTGTAATCCATTGTGGTTCAGGAAAATACTCTGCAAAACTATTGATGAAATTCTTGTTGTATCATGTAATTATTGGTCTCTAATATAAGCATACATGTAACACGCATTCAATTGAGTGGCATTGTTTCAGCAGGTAACTCATGGTGCTATTCAGTTCACTGCATATGAGGAACTTAGAAAGGTTTTTATCAACTTAAAGTCTGAAGGAAGTCAGGGCAACACGGATGATTCATTGGTCAGTCCTCCAATTCACCTTGTACTAATGATTTTGCAATGTTTTTCAAATGATTTTCAAAAGAGATGTGCAAGATGAAAGATGAATATCTCATTTTTGCACGATTGATGCTGAACCTCTCTGCTCTGAATGAACAAGGATGAGCTAAAATTAATGTTTAATCAGCACGTTTCTTACTTAAAAGAAAATGAAAATGTACAAGTTTGTTTATGCTTTTTGATTAACCGATTATTTGAATAATCTGAATTTGAGACATGGAGAATGATGATACATGACTGTGAAGATTAAAGGTGTCTGAGTGTAGCATGAGATGGTAGGAATGAATATTTGCCTCTGGCATCAAATTTTTCCAAGAACAGGTGTATTTGACATAGTTTTTTCAATTGTTTTACAAGTCCAAAAATAGTCCAGCTGATTGTGCATGAGTTGGATGTGATTTTTTTCACTGTGGTACTAGTTATTCTTTCTCTCACAAGGTTCATCTTACCTGACTTCATGGTGAGCGAGCTTTAACGTTGAGATGTATTTCCTTGACAGGATTCATTTGACTATGCAACGCTAGGAGCAACTTCTAAACTTTCTGCTATTCTCACAACATATCCATTTCAGGTAACTTATGCATTAAAAGTGTTTTCTATTACTTGATTATTTGTTATTTATCCTTGGGGAGCATTATTCTCTATTATGTTGATTCTGAAAGTTTTTATTTGTTCTTTTCTCTAAAAGATCCTTTCTCGTGTATCAGGTTATCCGATCTCGCTTACAGGTAAGATTCTTTTTTTGGAAAATTTCAGTCCTTTTTATGTATAACATTTTCATGTTTTCCTGTTTGTGTTCAATCCAGACTAAGCTCTTAATGACACCTGTTAAGTATGGAGAATTGCCTTGACAGCAACATCTCCAATAAAATCTAATTTTTATAGAATTGGGAATAAGATGGAATTATCTACGCAAAAGTGTTTCTTCCTTTTTTTAAGATAGAAAAAGTTAAACTTACAATAAAATTGAATAACTAAAGTAAAAGGATAAATTTAAAGTATATGCAAACTAATTAAATCTCAAAATATAAATAATTAATGATAAATGAGTAACAAGTATGGTTAACAGATTTGTTAATCACTAAATAATTAATTTCTCTCCCACTTAAGTTAACCAATAAAAAAATAGTTAATATAGAAATTTTTATATTTTGATAAATTTATTAAATATCATAAGATTTTTTTCCCTATTAGAAGAGCTTATATGCTATATCTTTCCCTTTACAGCAACGTCCAAGTGTAAACGGAATTCCCCGATACACACACAGTTGGCATGTGGTGAAGGAAACCGCGAGGTAACGTCCATCTACCAATCCTTCCAACCCTTATCTGCAAATCATTCCTTCACTTGGTTAATGTTCTCTTTTTTTCTGTACTGCTTGCTAATTTTGGAGAGAATATCTTCTTCCGACAGTAGAAACTTTATGTACTTATTATCTGTAATGAATAATGCTATTTTGTTGGGGTTGACAGATATGAGGGTCTACGTGGTTTCTACAAAGGCATCACTGCAAATGTGTTGAAAAATGCACCTGCAGCTTCAATTACATTTATAGTATACGAGAATGTGCTTAACATGCTAAAATTAGCGAAGAGGAAAGATTGATTGCTACTTTGTCTCTCTTTCAAATTTTGTAGCTAGTTGAATTTTTTTTAGAGGCTCAAAAATGGTATAGATAGATAGAACAGGTTCAATGGTGAGTTTCAGTTACAGTAGCTGTACCCATCCCAATCTTTGAGGTAAATGTATTACACTGTAACTAATCTATGGTAGCCGCTCCTACTTTGAAAAATGCTTCACTTTTTTTTCGGGGTGTGTGGTCATGTATCAACTACCAAACCCATGATGTTAGAGTTTCCTTCCATTGATTCTCCTGATAGAATACCTTTTTGGACGACAGGAAGATTCATATTTTATCATCAACTGCTAAACCCTGATTGAATAGTGAGATTCGAATCACTTGGTTGACAGTGAATTTCTGGATAAAGGATTTGATTTCTTCTGCCTTCACTCGATGAATGAAATGATGGTCGTCCAGTACGACAACTTCATTGCTCGGGACAGATTTCTTGAATATGTCTCCCTCTATATATTTTCCTTGTGCCTTCAGAATCAAACCTGACATCCTTGTTTCCCTACAATTAGTTTTGAGGGAAGTGTTTGTATTTCATGACCCTTGCCATGGCGCAAGAAACTCCCAGTTCCTGTCATCACGTACAATGCAATAAACAGATTCAACGCCTAAGGCTCACCCCCATTATCAACATAATTAGATGTGTGGAGGTTATGGTTTGAACTTACAGGTCCATAGCTTGGTGGTAATTCAAAGGTCCCGTAAAACCACTTTCCTTCAATTTGTCTACAAAGATTTGGAGATCATCTTCATTGAAGGTGGAATAATGATCTAATGGATATCAAGGAGTAATATTGGCATTAAAGAATTCATTGGAAGTTACCATATGAAGATATTAAAAGATCTATACTTTTTGATTATCTTCAAAAGGAAATTCAAAGAATGGACTGAAGAGTTACAAGATGAAGTTAATTTGCACATACAAAGACTTGTCCTTTAAGTATGATATTTCAAAGATGAAGATAGCTTTCATGGCATTAGTGCACAACAAAGAAGAACAACTTGATGTTAATGTCATGTTTAGAAAAGTTATGCTTTGTATTGTATTCAAGATTGAAGAATTGTATGAGGGTTTGAATACATGTTTAAATTTGATGGATTCTTCAAGGACCAACGACTCTTTCGAGGTCATACAGGTTACAACAATTGATGATTCGATTTGTTCAAGATCAGGAAGAAACACTTGAATTTGAGGCTCCAAAGATTATTAAAGATGGATTCCAATTAGACAAAACATTATCTTACATAGAGGAAAGCCTGGATACCGAGTTTTGAGCAAAAAAGGCTCAAGATGGAGACAATCAAAAGGAACTACAACTGCTCTTCATGTTGTGGTGAACCTTCCCACAATACCCAAATTCCTCCGTTTATGTTGGTGTGATTCCACAATAGCCAAATGAGAAAGATATGGGTAGAGAAACCTTGCAATGTTCTTGCTAGACACCTTAGGTTCCACAAGAATGACAATAGAAGATCTATGTCTTTTCAAATAATTAAATAATATATGAAAGAAAGAACTTAAGTCCGCACTTTTATAATTCCACATGAAAACGTTCATATTAAAATTAATTAGAAGGTTGCAAATGATTCACCATGTAAACTATAACAAAATGGGAACCAGCCCCAGGTAGAAGAGCATCATTGATGGGATTTAGTCTCTATCACTAACTTATAATTTAAAGAATTTATATCTCATAAACTCATGAATCTCACTATTAACATATATTTTGAAACTTAAATTATGATTAAATACATTTTAGTTTTTATATAAAGTTAAAATTGAATTTTTAATTTTAGAAGTAAAATTTTTTAAAGTGCTCTAAATTAGTAACTCTTTCATCATTAGAGAATCTTTTACAGTTAACTATCAATTGGTGGACAAATTCTACTACAATGTGTAATCTTTTAAGATATTTTTTTAAATAACCCTTGCAGATATTTAACCAAATAAACATGTACTTCTTTTTCCAAACTTATAATATAGTTAAAAATAATTCAAATCTTATATTACAGTTCGTTAGTATCATATTTGTTCGTACAGATTATTTATAGCAATCAAATGGTGGGGCCCCATAATACTTACCTGGAAAAAAAAAAAAAAATCTTTACTTTTGATGAGTCAGTCCGCCTAACCTCTATTGATTTTGGCATGCACTATACCTTCACTCCTACAATAATATCCTTATGGTAGAAATCGAAATATCATTGAGATGTGGATTTTGACACTCGTAACGTTTTTATCAATTTTATAACTTCATCCTCATTAGACACTTTTGAAAGATATAGTATTATACTAAAGTTATTTTAACTGGTTCGTATAGCATTTTCACAAAATTTGTTAGGATTAGAAGGAAGGTACTTTAACTGTAATAATTTGATCACTATATACCTCCTAAAGTTTTGTCATGCCCACGGGCAATTATGATGTTCATTAATGACTTTTATAAACAACAATGTGAATCAATATAGATATATGGAGCTACTATCACTTCACTGGTAATTTAATTGGTGAAACCATTAATGTGACCATTGAAGTTGTTTCTTTTTTCAATTTGACCATTCAATTTAAAATGTGTCAATTTGACTTATTAATTTTGTGGGTTCAATAACTTAACCATTTAACTTTGTTGAATTTGACAATTTATCCATTTAAATTTGTGAATTTTTGTCAATTTTGTCGTTTAACTTTGGGAAAATTTTTCAAAGAATTTAAACTTATAATGGTCAATTTATCAAATTCTCAAAGTTCAGTGGTCAAATTGACTCGTTTAAAAGTTGAGAGGTCAAACTGAAAAAACGTTCTACTTTAGTGGGCACATTAGTGGTTAAACCCAACTTGAGGGTTGCATTTGCTATAAATTAGTATTCAGTGATAGTATGACAACACCTTCATATCTAACCAACACCACTAAATCTAATGCCGGAGCACACCAAAGAAAATGGAGAATAAAGGTAAGAGTGCCATATTATGTGCTAAATTGTCATCCCAAACACTAATTAAATTTGTTGTAAATCTAGACCAATGTATTATTTTCTTTCAAACGATTTCCCTATGCTAAATCCATGAATGGAAATTTTATTGCAGGATTACCATCTTTATTAATGTATCCACCGTTCAAATAAGTTACATGCTATATATCCAACTTGGCTCATCTAATATGAACAATGTTTCGTGAGCCTACTACACAAAGCTCCTTCAAGCAGACTCAAAGGAGACATGAAAAATAGATCGATATAAGAATTGATAACCGACATAAACAAGCATAAAAGTGGTAGATTTACAATAGAGGTGTTAGAAGATGAGTTCCTAAGATTTAAATCATGTTACAGGTATTGCGGACTCATACATCAACAAAATTTATACTATTGGTCTTCATTTGGGATCCAGGTGATGAACCAAGTATCTAATTGGGATGATTTTGTAAAGGTATATGTCTCTCTATTTTGCTATTGATTATCAAATCGACATGAACTTGATTGTGTTGAAATTTAATTTAATTTTCAATGAAGAAAGAAAATTCGTTAGGATTGCCCATTTGTCGCATAGTACAATGAATATGGTGAATCATTATGGTCAGAACTCTGGATGATCCTTCATGACTAATTCACCTTTGATGAACTTGGGAAGGTTGTTTCTGAACATTTCGAAGTTGCAAAAGGGAACTATGGAAGACCCATCATTCTCTCTGATTCTGAAGGCTCCATAAATTGTTATGTATTGGAATTGAATGACAAGGAAGATGATGAAGGCTCCAAATGTTTCATCGATATTTTTTGAAACAACAAATATTTATTAAAATGATGTGGATTTGGTTTCAACCCTTCCTGATTTCTTTTTTGAGGTCCACTAAATGTAACCCTTAAGATTGCTGTTGATTTAAGCTCCAAATTTTTTCTTTGAAAGATTACAGAAAAACTGCGAAACTCCAAGTCAGGTTCCCTAAATAGATTTGTTAGAAGAGAATTGCACATCAAGAGTGTGCGTTGTTTTATGGTTTTCTTTCAACTTTTGACCTCAAGGATCGTTCTAACACTAGAATAGTGAACCATGTTGGCAACTTCTCTAAATCGAGCTCCATGCATATATAGTTGTAGGATAATGTCTAGTGGTGGCCTCACCGACAATGAAAAGTCTTCCATCTCCCACACTTTCAACTATATTTGGACAGAGATTTAATTTTTTAAATCTCAAAAGTTGTTCTTTTAGAAAACTTTTGAAGAGTTAAAAGTTTATTTGGATTGGGTCTTACCTTAGAAGTTCTCAAGACATGAATAATCAAAGTATATATTGAACATTAAATTACAAGTTTACCCTTTGCAAACCCTAAATCCCTATCTCCCTCCACACCATCGCATCTAATTGGAAATTAAGACTTCAGAGCAACTTCATCTTCTCTTCCCCCTTTTTTTTCCCCCGCCACACCTTTGTTTAAATTTTATGGTTATATATTTCTTTTTTAATCATATTACAGGGGTAAAAAAAAGGTTTAATGATGCAAATGAATGTTGGGATAAACTTCAAGGACAAATTGGTCATTTTCTTAGGTATATTAACGAACTAACAAAGAAGTTTGATGGATTATCGAAATCGACATAAAATGTTTGAAAATCCAAATGGTAAAAATCAAACATTAGAGATGTGATTGATTTTTGGGTCAAACTTTAGGGACCAAATTGACCTTTATCCCTATATCCTATGGAAATTTTTTTTATTTACTTGGCTCATATCCTCATACACACATAGATCTTGTGATCCATATCAATCCAATTAAATGGAAAAAAAAATCAAGAATGATATTATCTATGGATTCCACCAATAGGTTCATGAACCTATCGAGCCATTATTATGATGTGGTTTAATATAAATCATAAGGTTTATATATGGGATATGAACCAGATTTATAATAGAATTTTTTGTGATCTTGGGTCCATGTTGACACATAGGCCTTATGGTCCATATCACACCATATCAGGAAATGTGGGATCCAAATTATAAAATAAACAAAAAGTAGATGTGCTGTAACTTTGAGTTCGAAAGACTTTGTTATTAAGTTCATATCAAAATTTTCCTTTTAAATAATGACTAGTATAGAAAATCGTGCAATGCGCGAAAAATCATTAATAATAGTTGTATAAAATAATGAAATTAAAAAGAATAAATATATTTTAAAAAAGTAATTTAACGTGTCATCCATCACTCGTTCAAAATAAAATTTGTCTAAAATTAAAAAATGAAAAATGCCCACGTATAATTTTCAATTACTTTTTTAAAAAAACTCAATTAATTAAATTAATACTTTTTTCATCACTACTTATAAGTCATTAAAGCTTACTTTTATTATCATTAATTATAAGTCATTATTGTTAGTATTAGATAGTTGACTGAGCTTTTCCCTTATTACCCATAACTGAGTTATCTATCTCTCTCTTTCCAAAACTCCCTTCTCCCTTCAAATCTTGTATCAAGGGCATTTTAGGAAAAAAGATTATCTTAATTTTATAAAATAACGACTGATGACTGATAAATAATGATTGAAGGAGTATTAGTTAATATGTATGTATATGTGTGTGTATATATATATATCATTGCTGTTTATTATAGATATTTCAAATTATATTATATATTAAGTATAGTATTTTGTACCCTTTTTTAAGTGATGTCCGAATCAGTATTTTGTATCCTTATAATTATTTTAAAATAAAGAATGATGTAGAGTTTTATTTGATTTTAATTGGAAGTTAATAGAATCAAATTGTTTCAAATTTTTAATATACGCTTGGTTGTAGATAAAAATATTAAGCCCCAGACTTTATAGCCCTTCTTCTACACCATTTTCTATACCATCCAATAAAATAATATATATTACGTAATTCTTTGATTTAAATAGATTCAAAGAAATTCTATATATACATTAATAATAATAATAATAAAAAAGGGTCTTCTAAAAGATAAACATTTTGTTTTTAATATATTGACTATAAATATTTTCCAAAAGAAAGATTTAAGTTAAATTTAACTAATTATTTAATTCATGATTCTTATATTTTTGTAAACTCATATATGAAAATTTGACATTTTTTAATTTATGTGAAGATCATTTTCTTTTTAAATAATTTACTTTTTTAAATTTATGTGACGTTTCTTTTCTTTTTAAGTAATTTAATTAATAGTGTAGTTATGATTTATTTTGTAGAGATTTAAATCATTTAATTTTTCAAACATATATATTTTTTTATAATCTTTGATTCTTGAAAATCTTTTAAATTGAATTATTATACATAATAAGTATAGCTTAATATATACTTTTTCTTTATGTCTTTTGGGGCCTAATTTGATCCACTCTTACTAATTATCTCTTTAACTAATTTTAATATCTATCTAGTGAGAGAAAGTAAACAATTTGGACATAATTAATATGTAACGGGAGATCCAGAGTCCTTTAGAGGCCCATTACTCTTATATAAAAATTATAAATTAAAGTTTCTTGGATGTCTTTATAGAGAGACACTACTTCTATATAAACTTATTTAAATTTCAAAACTTCATTAATGTTCTAAATATCAAAGTTCACGGTTTGTCTTATATATAAATATATATATAAAAAATTAATAATCCATATAACAATTTGGAAATTTTAATTTTAAATTCTTCAATGAAATGAAAAATTTTAATATTTACACCCCCCCCCCACCCTTAAAAAAAAACCTTTAAGTATACTTAGTTGATTTAATAATATTTGGGAAGATAAAAGTGCTTTTTTTTTCTTTTCTAAAATCGCCTTAAATAAACTAATATTACGATATATTTTATTTTTATTTAAACACAACTAACAACTTAAGATATATTATCATCATATTATATTTTATTACATTATATTTATGTTTATTTCCTTTTAAAAAAATAAAACATAAAGCCTTGCATTAATAATGTTTAATATATAATATTAAGTTCAACCGTCAGAAAACGCCTTATCCCTTGTAGTGTTATGAAGCCCTAAAACTTTGTCCATGGTTTTATGTACCTTTTTCCCTTTGATTGAAATTTATGGTTAAAAAATCCATGGGTTTAGGAATAGTGATCGTATGTAAAAATATTGACCGTTAATTGATTCAAGAAATTCGAATTTTGTTGGATGTAAAATTATGCATTTAAGCTTTTTCCAAAAAGCACCATTCAGACAATAAACCACACCAATCCCCGCATATAAATTAATCGACAAAATATATATATATATATATTGATTTACGAGGATCGAATCCGCATAGGTGCAAAATTATGCATTTAACCTTTTTTTCCAAAAACGTGACCATTCATGCAATAAACCATACCAATCCCCGAATACAGATTAATTGCAAAAAAAAAAAAAAAAAAACACTAGAAATGAACAAATATTGACCTTTAATTAAAATCGCACCTACCCTTTTGTATAGATTAATTGATAAAAAATAAAAAGATAAGAATACTGAACCGTTAATTGATTAGGATTTATTAGATGCAAAATTGTGCATTTAATCTTTGGAAAGTTAAAAAATTAACAAATGAAAAACCACAACAAGCCCACACTTCATAATGAAACTTCCATTATAAAGCCGCTCCCTTTACTACCACCACTATTGCACCTGATTTTCACCGTTTTACAGCAATCAGAGTACCCCGTTCACCATCTCTCCGACTGCCCCTAAGCCCCATCTTCTTTTCACCCTTCTCGGCCAGAAGGTACCCCGGCGGTGTTGCTCACACTCTGCATTTATCATCTAACGGGTTCTCTGTTTTTTGTAGTTTTCTGCATTTTTTTTTTTCTTCTATTTTCAGCATTTCCTTGAAAAAAAATTTCCAGCTCTGTTTCGTGCTGCAGAACAAGAGATCTGTCGTGAATGGAGTATCGCGTGGGCCTGAAAGTCGAAGTGGTTGGCAAAGAGGAGGAGGGTCTCGAAGGTTCCTACTATGCCGCTAAAGTGATTTCAATTGAGGGTTCGAACCGGTTCAAAGTGGAGTATGAGACCCTTCTGAAAGAAGACGAGTCCGGACCTCTGCAAGAGGTGGTGGAACTCGATCGGCTCCGCCCAGAGCCGCCGAGTATCCCGAGTGATTCCTTCAGCCTGAATGAAATTGTTGACGCCTATGAAAAGGATGGGTGGTGGGTTGGAGTAATTAGAGGGAAATTTGCCTCTGAATACTTCGTCCAGTTCCCTGAGGATGAAGATCATGAAGTCCCTTTCACCGTGGATAAGTTGAGGGTTCATCTTGACTGGTCTAATGAGAAGTGGAGACCTTGTCAAGGTTACAAGCTAAGGATTAGAAACCTTGCACTTTACAGTGCCAGCCGAGTCCGGGGAGATTGATGGCTCCGGTAAGAAATTAATGTATTCGGCTCGGCTCGGCTGGGGTAATGATGATCTTGGAAATTATGTGCTTTGTAATGTTCCGTTTTGTAGTCCTCTTGGAATTAAAATTTTCTATTTAGTGCTCAAATAAATTTACCCGTAAAGTGTTGTTTTCGTTAATCTATAAGTCAATTGGTTGTTTATATCTTTTAATTATATACTAATCAATCTTTGTCCATAATAAATTTTTCTTGAAAATATAAATAATTATAAGAATAAAATAATAAAACTAAATTGATGAAATAATTTTATATGAAATCGAGGAAGTAATATGGAAATTGCACACATCCGGGAAATAACAACTATGGTAAAAGGGAAATAAATGTTGCTGACAAAAAGACAGGCAGACTTGTACTTTTGAGTGAATAACGTTTTTTATTTATTATTTATTATTTTTGGAAATTGTTTTGATATATATCAACGTTCACGTTTAAAGATATAAACATCGATTTTGTTAAGGCGGGTTCCGATCGTTATCGTAATGGAATTTTTGCTACAGTACTTATGCAGCCAACCAAGCGGAGCAAGAATTTGATTACGGTAACAATTGGAGCGCTTATTAAGGCGCGCTTTGAAGCGCGTCTTAATAAATCCGTATATAGCAAATTATATTATCATAAAATAGAAATATTCAATTTTAAATAAATCAATATATTCCCTTCCTTTTTTAAATGTTAATCCCTTCTAAAGTGTGTTTTATTTTAAAATAATTATGATTTACATATTTCAAGGATAAAAATATAAATGAAATACTGATTTTACTTATTTGTTACTTAAACTTTTTTTTACATTTTCTGATGACACTTAATTCTTCCATTTCAAAATGTGTGTTATCTAAAATTTTTTCATACGAATTAAAGTAATTCCGACATTACCTATTTTATATGATTTTGCCTTACCTTGAATTTTATCCCCACTTCTTTCTTCTCTCTCCTCACAAAATTGGTGTGTCTTTAAAATGGGTGTGAAGTTATTAAACTATTATTGGAAAAGGTTAAAAAAATTTTTATTATTAATTATAAAATAGAAAATTCACCTATACTTATTTGTTTTGACATGCATGAATCATAAATATCTTAAACAGATATTCTCCCCTTAAGTGACAAACATTTTAAAATGTAGGGAAGTATTACATTTACATATTCCAATTTTAAAATTCTTCAATCACATTTATCACTATCACTAAACACATATAAATCAGGAAAGAGGATTTGGAATAAAATTCAAGGAGGGATAAAATCGTTCAAAATAAATAATATCGTGATAAAATGAAATTGAGTAAAAAAAAATTACGTGATAATCATTTTGAAATGAAGAGAATAATATATATATATATATATGTGCGATGATATCGAAATGATGTTGTTTCGACGTTATAGAAAAAATAAAAGATGCATGATAAAAAAATGACGTCGTTTATATATATATATATATAATTTCTATTATGTGTACATGTATGCACCGTTAGCGAAATGTATGTAAAAAGATCAATTTTTACAAATTTTGAAAGATTAGTGCAATTTTTAACTAAAAAGTTACCATGAGAAGTCGATGGGTGGTGTTCACATCAGGCACCGGTGATGATGACATCATCCGAGGCGAAACTGGCTTGAAAAGGAAGACAAAGAGACATGCAAAGTCATGAAATTAATTAAAAGTGAACAGAACAAAACTAGCTTTCAGTTGCACAAGAGTACAAAAAGGAGAACAAAACTGGAGATGACAGAGATGTGATTGATGTTTTTACGCATCAATTTTATCATTCATAAAGTATTCTATCAAAATAAATAAAAAATTAAAAAATTTGGTCCTCAAAATATTAAATTTTGATAACTTTCACCTTTTTTAAATTTTTTAACTAAGTTTAATTCCCTAAATATTTTTGAATTACCAAACACATCTTTTTAATCTAAGTTTATATGAAAATTTGATTTTTTTTTAAATTTATATGAAGATTATTTTCTTTTTAAGTAATTTAATTTTTTTAATTTTATGAGACGATTTTTTTCTTTTTAATTAATCTTATAATTATAATTTATTTTCTTGAGATCTAAATCATTTAATTTTCTATATGATTATATATATATATATATATATATATATATATATAATATCTTTGATTCTTGAAAATTTTTTAAATTGAATTTTTACACATAATAAATATAGCTTAATTTTTTTTTCTTTAACTCTGAGGCCTACCCTCCCTTCCTAATTAATTCTTTCCCTAATTTTAATATATATCTAGTGAGAGAGAGAGTAAATAATTTGGACATAATTAGTGTATAATATGAGAGATTTGGAATACTTTACAAGTCCATTACTCCTATATAAAAATTATTAATTAAAGATTCTTGGATGTTTTTATAGAGACAGACACACTACTCCTACATAAGCTTGTTTAAATTTCAAAACTTCATTAGTATTCTAAAAATCAAAGTTCACTATTTGTCTTTTATATATATTTATTTAATAATTAGTAATATATATAACAATTAGGATTTTTTAATTTTTAATTATTCAATGAAATGAAAATTTTAATATTTACCCTCCACCCCCCCCCCCCCACAAAAAACTTTAAGTATATTTAGTTGAATTAATAATATTTAGGAAGATAAAAGAGGTTATTTTCTTTCCTTTTGTAAAATTCCCTTAACATACCTTTTTTTTTTTTTGTAAATTTATTATAATATATCAATACTCCTATATAAATTTGTTTAAATTTCAAAACTTTTTTAGTGTCCTTAAAATCAAAGTTCACGGTTTGTCTTTTATATATTTAATAATTAATAATGTATACTTAGTTGATTTATTAATATTTGGGAATATAAAAGAGTTTTTTTTTTTCTAGAATCATTTAAAAAACTAATATTATACTATATTTTATTTATATTTAGACAAAAATAATAACTTAAGATCAATTTTCATTATATTATATTTTATTTTATTACATTATATTTATTTTTCATGGAAAAAAAAATAAAGCTTTACATGGTATAATTGATAATATTTATATATTGATCTTATTAATGATATTTAATATATGATATTAGTTATATGTATTAATTTCATACAAAGTAAGTTAATTTTAGTTTTCTTATTTTTTATTTTTTATGACTGATCAGAAAATCTAAACTTTAGAATCCCAACAAAAAATTACTAAAAATTGCCTATAATATCATGTGGGTCGATGACCCACATATCATATATTAAATTGATAAGAACATATGCTACTTTTGATCTCAGCCAAAAGGTAGAGAAAGTATAAGTAATTAAGCTTATTGTCTGCCAATTTTATAGAAACCTCTCTCTTCAACCTTCTTAGTCTCGCGATATGGGATAATAGTTCAGTTTCAAAACAATATAATATATTTTTTAAATAAATCATTAAGGTAATGATGATTTTTGTAAATATTTATATTTTAAAATATCTTGAGACTCTATCTCGTTATTATCTCTTTTCTTGAAATATTTTAATGTTTATCTAGCCGTTAGAGAGAGAAAATACTTGATATAAACATAATTAAACTGTGTCCTAAACATTTAGAGAATGATACTTGTTAACCTCTCGTGCTATGGGGACAACTTTTATATATTAATCAGTATAGATATATATTTTTATATATACTTACTTTCTATTTTATTCAAATCAATTTCTAAAGGATATGTCTATTAGACAGACATATGTGTCTTTTAAAAGTTATGTAATCTCTCATTTATGTCTTTTCTATATATATATATATATATATTTATATTTATATGGTACTGGACTTGTGCATTACAGAACAATAGCATATTGACAATATTATACAAGCAGAGAGTTCAATAGTTCTATTCCATTAGAGTGTTCTTGAGTATGCTTTGTTGTATTTTGGGGTAACTTGCTTTCTATAGGAAAGAAATATTACACTCAATAAAGTGATTCACGCCTCAAATATAAACATCTTTTTTGTTTTATTGTTCAGATCTTGGTTTTATTATTCAAATTTTTTCCTGAGTGTAATAATCCATTCCTATAGTCCAAAAAATGGCTTCTGTGAACGTGAATGACGGCATAATGGAAAATATGTACAATCAAATTCTACAAAGTTGAAATAGTTGCTGAGATGAACTTCTTTGGATGAAAAGAGTAAATCAGGTTCATTCTTATCACGAACATTTTAATTTTTTGAATTTTATCTTTTTGTTTGGACATAATCTTATTGATGAATGCATTTATTCTATATTTATATAAGTTGTTATTAGTAATTATTTTCTTTCATGTGGTTGATATATTTATATTTGTATTTATTACACTATTTCTTATATGAATGAAGGAAATAGAAAGGTATTAGGATACATCAAAAGAGCAACAAATTTATAGTTTTAGCAATTGTCAGTGAAAAAGATAGTGGTTAAGAAATATATTATTAAATTTGACTTAAATATCAGCCTATGCCACCTATTTCTTTACAATGTGATAGAAAAGTGAGTTAATGAAATGTCTAGACATAAACTTATGAAATGTTTATATAAGAGAATTAATTACTAATAGCGTTATTACTATTCGTTATGTCAAATTATTTGCAGAAATTTATTAAATCCTCTAACTAAAGTATTTTTAATGTGGGACTAAAATTTAAACCTATAGACACCAGTAGCGGAAACCCAACTTCAAATAACCAAATCAGTTAGTCTCAAATATAAGAGTTGTTTGTGCTTAAGTTATTTCAGAGGATGAGTTAAAACTCTTAATGGAATTTTGTAAAGATTGTTTAAAATAAAAGGTAATAAAAAACTCTATCTATATAAATATAAAGTGGTGCCGCTTCAACATAAGTTTTAGAAGGTTTTACTTATGTAAATATTCATAAAAATTGGAATTGCTAACACAAAGTAATTAAAACGTGCTAGGAGCATGAAAGAAACTTTGTGAAAATAAAATAAATATAATGTGTGAAAGTATTTTGGATCCCAATAATACGGAATCGTGGTTTTATCATAAGACACCATGTACTTCAATAACATCCTAAAATACTTACACTAATTGAATGTTTAATCTATATAAGACACCCTATTGTGCATTATATTTATTGCGAGTGATGAACTCTTGAAATCAACAAACTAGAGGAGGAATGTTGAATCGTTTGTTAATTAAAAATATGAAAAGTCTCTAAACTTTATTTTTATATATACAAACTATTTTATTCAAACAATTTCTAAAGAATATGTCTATTAGGCAAACATATATGTCTTTTACAAATGATGTAATCTCTCATTCATATCTTTTCTAAATATATATATATATATATTAAGGGACTGGACTTATGCATTACAGAATAATAGAAAACTGAAAACATTATACAAGCAGATAGTTCAACGGTTCTATTTTATTATAGTGTTCTTGAGTAGGCTTTGTTGTATCTTGGGATGACTTGCTTTTGATAGGAAAGCAATATTACACTCAAGAAAGGGATTGTTATTTTCTTTGTTTTATTGTTTATATTGTTCTTAACAGAGAAATGAAGAGAAAGTCTATTTAAAATTGTTTGGGAGTTTAGAAAGAAATAGGAGGATGGATTACTTTTAAGTTTGTTTTTACAAAAATATCCCTATATGAATTGTTTAAATGATAGGTGGGGAAGGTTTTATTTAGGTAAGGGATAAAATTGAAAATAAACTAATTTTGGATAGAAGGAAATTTTACATCCCATCAGTTTGTGAAGCTTGAGAATCCGTCCGTTTCTCTCCACTTTTGGATGGATCCTCAATCACTTCTTTGGCAGATGCAACTTCTTCCCCATTCTCTTCTTCCTCGACAAAACTCCAAAACAGGCATCATCTCGCCATGTTCTTTCCAAACCCCCTTTCTTCTCCCCATATCTCCCCTAGGCATTACAGCCAAGCAGGGAAGAAGAAGTGGGTTTCTTTGGTCTTGGCTTGTGTTAGGACTGGGAAGACTAAAATGTAAAAAGTTCCAAAATTCAAAAAGGAGGAGACATTCAATTTTCTTCTAAAGCTTAAGGTTACCAACAAAAGAATTTATAATTTTAAATTAATTTAATTAAAATATCCTTGTAATATTGAAAGCAATTGGTTAAATTAATTTAAAGTCGAAAAATGTTTGTGATAAAATTTTCCAATTTCTATGTAATGAATTAATTAAAGTAGAGTCATAATTATACTTATGGGGTAAATGAGAGGAGAGGAGACAAGATTTGCAAAAGGTTTGGACTCAAATCGATAAAAGTTTGAATTTGACTCTTCTTAATCGATATAGGAAAAAGAAATGAGTCAAGAAAAATTCATATAAAATATATATAATATTTTATTTATAATATTACATTTAACTATATAATTAATCAATGCAACATAATGGCACCCTACCTACCTTTGTTGTGTCTCGAGCTTGGAACTTCTCAATTCTAAATATTTTGCTGCTTATCACTAAGTTAGTAAGAATTGACAGTGCAACACACATTTGCTCACGTGTATCTTTCTATGACGAATCAAGCAATTATGTGAGACTAATTGAAGAAAATCTCACAAAAGGGGCAACCATCCACCAATCCACATGATTTTCCTCATCTAAACACATGGTTAATGGTATCATCATCAATTTGATAATTGGTCCCTTTTTGAGCAATACAAGTTACCAACATAATTTGATGAAGTCAATGCTTTATCTTTCTGCACCGACTTCTCCTTTACTTAAGGTTGCAGTGACCTTCAAGACTTCTTATATACATACATACATAATATATATATATATATATATAGATTTTTGAGTTCTTCATTTGTTATTATAACCTGCACTTGAAATTGCAATTCAGAAGTTAAAACTGTGAAAGAGATCAATCTGCATCGTCAATCTTTCTGATTCCAGAAGTGTTTTTTTTCCAGTGTGGCAATTAATTAAGCTTCAGAGTATCGACCATGACGGTAAATTTTTTTCTTTTTTGGCCCCTCCTGATTTGAGTACATTTTTTCACAAGTAATTAATGAATATAAATTGTGATTTGCTTAAATAATATTGGGATGTATGTGTATCTTAATTAGACCACGGAGATGAGAGTGCATATGGATTGTGCCGGATGTGAAAAAACAGTCAGAAAAGCTCTCCAAGATATGAACGGTATGATCATTAATCATCCAGAATTTTATAGTTTCCTTTTATATTTATTGATATTCGATTTAGTTTTAACATGATTAATCTAACGGTGTCATTAGAGGGTAATCGGGATAATCTTAGTATTTTTACAATAAATATATATATATGATAATTGACGTATGTTAATATGTGCTTAAGATCTTTATTGGTATTTGAGTTATAAGTGCGGAGATTAAAGGGTTCGAGTTTGAATTTCATTAATATCCTTTTGGATGGTCTATTTGTTAACTATAT
>JAOXNR010046501.1:0-18677 GCA_028571225.1 Parsonsia alboflavescens | reverse complement strand
AAGAAAAAGAAAATTCTTGTGAGGAAGAAAGAAGAAATGAGAGTACCTTGATCTTCAAAATGGACAAGGAGATTTCAGTACCCATTTCTAACAGTAACCACTCTTTTTCTAGTGTTCGTATGCCAGAATTTCAGGTTTTTGAAGCCATAAGCAAGATGAAGGAAGACAAGGACAACATGATGATGAGTGCTATGTAAAAATGGTCCACTCTTATATCTACTCTTGGTGAAAGAATGTTGAATTTTAAGCATAAAAATGTGTTTTCTATGATTAAGCATGATTGTGAAAATGCTTATGATGTTCATAAGCAACATGCCATTGTTGATATTCTTGAGCATAATGATTCCTTGTTTAGAGAAAGTGAGTCTTATACTTCTATAAGTCTTGTTAAAGCTTTCATGGATTTTAAGTTTGTGAAGGAGTCATATGTGATTGAATGTGGTTCTAGAAATGAGGTTCATGCATGTGGAAGTAAGTTGCATAACTCTAAGAGCTTTTGAATGAAATGCTAGATCTTAAACTCGTTAGGCAATTACTTGTGAGTGAGCATGCTTGTGGTGATGAACTTAATGATTGGAGACAAGTTAGATCTGGTGAATTCTATGAGCATATTGGGTCCTTGATTGGAGAAAATGCTTTGTGTATGCCTAAAAATTCTAAGTATGACTTGTTGGCGATTTTGTCTCATAGAACCAACTTGGAGATATATTCTTGTGAATGGAATTGCTTTAACTTCTTTTTGAAGTATATTGTTGGGACACACAAGAATGAAATTTTGAAGTTTGTTTTAGATCATTGATTATTGTGGATCTTTGATGCTATGCTTATTGATGATAACTTGTATCCTTTTGGCCTAGTGTACATACTCATTGTTGATTCTAAGTTCTTATTTATCTTGTTTGAGTTGTACTACATTTTAATTCCCATGAGGATAAAATTCTTGTTTATTGAGGGTAATTGCTTGAATAAGCTTGTTAATGATGCATATCATCCTAAAGGGTTGAACTTAGTTGAAATTTTCAAGTTTCATGATTTATATAACAACATGAGTGCTTGGCTTCCATATTTTCTTGAGGTTCTTAGATTCAAAGCTTATGATGTTCATGGTAATATGCTTAAAATTGGTATCTTATGCATTCTTGATTGTTCCAAGCATAATGTCTATGAGTTGTTGAATCTTAAGAATCATGAAGTTGATTTGATGAGATATGATAGTCCTAGAATCTTGGATTTTTTGGTTTAGAAAGCATGTGTTAGGACTACATATGAAGAAGAAGCCTGTGATCATTGGAGCATTATTTGTTATATCTTGTGAAAAGACTATTTATGATGAAAAGTTGATTTTTAATGAAGTTGGACTTTATGACAATGAAATCATTGAGTTTCCTATGTGCTTATTCTCTACTTGGCATGATTGGTAGAACTACATAAAGTTACGGTTTGAGTTTTGTGCCAAGAATAGAGATATGATAGGATTTTGGAAAACTATAAAAATTCCCTGTTTTTGAATTAGTACAATGCTATCCATCTTGATGATAGTTTTGAATTCTAGCATATGTGAGGGCTATGTTCTTATTCATTTCACACATATGTTTAATGCTTTGATGGAGGGCATGAATAAGCTATGTTAAGGGATTATGTATTGAGTTCATTGTGCTTGAATGCAAGATTTAGAGAACCTTTATTTCATGGTTTATGGTTTCATAGACCAATGGGAATTATGTCTTGTGCACTTTTGTCTTGTGCTTAAATGATAGAACATCATTTCTTGGCTATTCTTAATGAGTTTGTATCTCTTGTCATATGCCTTGTGGGATTTAATGCCTTGTTGTCATATCCTTTGAATGATAGAATTTGAGTTTCTTGATAGTGTTAAATGGCTTATATTCCTTGTCTTCGGTGTTTCTTCTAATGAGTTTCTTGTAGTGGGGATGGAATACATATCAATAAATGAGAGACCACTACCTTCAAAGAAGGTTATGGTAAGGCAGTGTCAACTTCTAACTTTCAAGAAGGCTAACTTGAAGTTCTTGGGTAAGTATTCTTTAAATTCTTCAATCAATGTTAGTGATCATTCTCTCTCTATGTAGGACTTTGAAGATTTGAAGACGAATCCTACGGATATCCAAGGACACTACTCAATGAGGCCATACACGAAGACTTGTATTTTAGATACAAGTATCCTATTTTGAGAAGAATGTTGAAGGCCTTGACGAAATCTACTAAAAACAAGGATGAACAATTTTAATCCAAAGCCATGCTCCAGAGGATTAAACTTGGAGATGAACCGGAAGAGCTGAAGCTATGTAATGCTTGTTCATTTCAAGACTTTCAGGAAGAGTATGGTTTGAGGATCAACGGAGGACAACTAGAAGATGAAGCCATGTTCCATGAATTTAGCTTGTAGATGAAGGACAAATTGAAGCCAAGACAAGCATGGAACCAAGGGGCAAATGAAGAAGGAACTAAGCCAGAAAAAGGCAAGACATCCGGCGCCAGATCAAGCAGAGCAGCCTTGGTGACAATTATAGAAGGTATCCGAAGCCGGACACTATAGTAGCTCGGTTACTGTAGCAACCCATGGACAGTGCCAAATTTTCCCAAAATTCTATGTTTTGGTCTGGAATTTTCAACCTTTCTCTTGAATTTTTCTCAACCTTTCACCCAACCTTTTTGTTAAGTTTAGTTAGGGTTTTAGGAAGTATATAGAGGCTTTGTTTCAGCCATTTAGAATACAACTTTGAGAGAAAAACTGAAAAGCTCTTGGAGCTTCTTCCAAACCAAGATCATTTGATCTTTTGAGAGTGTCTAGAACTTCTAGATTAGGGTTCTTAATCATTTCTCTCAATCACTTTGGGTGAGGTGTTGAGTTGTCTTAGCAAATCAAGAGGTTGGTTGTTGTAGTGGTTTAATCTACAAAGGTCTTCCTAATCTCCCAAAACTTACCTTAGATGAGTCCTTTCTTTTATATAGATTTGAATTGATTGTTGTGTGTGAAATTAACCTTTCAACCTACAAGAAAATCACATCACTGTCTTATTTGTTTATGTTGACGATATTTTAGTTTTATCTGATGATTTAAATTCTCACTTAAAACATCTTGATACATTTGTCAATTTGTGTATCAAAAATGGATTAGTCTTGTCACAAAAGAAGGCAAAAATTCTTCAAAATGAGATAGAGTTTTTAGGAATGCAAGAGATGGAACTGGTATAAAAATGCAGAGTCATATCCTTAAAAAAATATCAGCTTTTCCAGATAGATTAAAAGAAAAAAAACAAGTATAAAGTTTTCTTGGAATGTTAAATTATGCTTCTGATTTTATTCAAAATTTAGCGTGTCTAAGAAAACCATTACAGGAAATACTCAAGAAAGATAAATTATTTGAGTTTAATAGATATCTAGAGCATAGAGTAAAAGAGATAAAAGCAAAGTGTAAAGATTTGTCCAAATTACAGTTACCAAAAGATAGTGATAATTTAATATTGGATACAGATGCTTTTGAACATGGATGGAGAGGAGTTTTAAAAATAGATTCTCCACAAAAAGAAGTATGTAGATATTGTTCTGGGACATTTTCAAAAACACAAACTAGATATCATATAAATGAAAAAGAACTTTTAGTTGTACTTAAAAGTTGTCAAGAACTTTATCATTTTTTACTGCCTAAAAGATTCAAATTAAGAACTAATAATACACTGGTTAAGGCATTTATTAAAAATAATTTACCTTCTAAACCTAAGTATAAAAGATATAATAGATGGCAGCTGTTATTATCTGACTACTGATTTGATATTGAGATTATTAAATCTAACAAAAATGTTTTAGCAGATTTTAGACCAGAAATGGCAAAGCTCATCAATATGATTAATGGAATGGATGCTCAAGTCCAATTGATAAAACATAATATTATAGAGATTAATGAAATTGCCCATTATCAGAGTGCTGAAGAGATCGAGAGCCTACTAAAGGCAAAATGTTCCATGATAATGGCTAAGATAGGTAGCTATTCAGTTGCCAAAGAAGTTGCACATAATTTACTGAAAAAAGATAGAACAAGAAAAAGTTAAGATTTCGGTCATTGGAGAATGTTTAACCCCGGTAAGCAAGGATAAAAGTAAAAAAGAAGATATTTCTCTACGTCCTCAAAGGACAAATGTTCCTACTAATATTCTTATTAGAAAACTCAATATTTCACTTCCAGGCAGACACAATGTCATTATGAGAGAATTATTCTGTCTTAAAAATACAGAAAATCGATACTTAGATTTTTCTGGGATTTATTCTAGAATAAATTATTTAGAAGATTCTGACCCAAATGAAATTCGATATTGGCATAATTTTGCAGCTATCAATTCGATATTTATGACTTCACCCAACTTCCCAGGGATCAGTGCTCTACCATTCTGGATTAAAGAGGGTGTTAAAGATTGTATTATGCTAAATCCTATGATATCACCGCAAGATGTCTTGGTGCTTAAATTCTTATCTGTAGATCCAGATTTCTACAAAGATAAAATGTACAATTCCCATCATTATATTCAATTGGGGAAAGCAAAGACTTTTTCAATCAAGACATTAGACATGAAAAAAGATTTTTTCAAGTATACAGATGAAGATGTTCATTATCGAACAGCAATTGGAATCAGAATTGTACTCCAAGGAATGGAAAGCTGCTTCAAGAGAGGTTTCCATTCTTATGGAGGAATGAAAAGTAACTCTTCTATAATGATGCCAGCTAGATCAACACCGCCATCAACTGACAAATAGTTAAAGATGAAGATAAGAATGCTTGACAAAGGACATTAAATCTAGCCCTATAGCACAAAAGAAGATCTGCGAGCTAAGGCAACACCGCGGAAACATATGTCCTACATGTCAGAGTAATAAAGATAAAGATAAGAATGAGATTTTGATAGAAAGCCAGAAGACAACAAATAACTTCCTATCAACAATAAGATTCGGCCAGCTCAAATATGATACTTAATGAAGTATCAGCCACCTTAAAATACGAGATAAGAACGTATTAAATGCAACTAGCTAGCACAACAAAGAAGTACAAGGCCAGCTGCAAAATTTCGACCAGCACTTGAAGATTTCGCAAAAATAGATAACTACACATGTAATGCATTGTATTTAGTTTCAGCAACAAACTAGTATAAATAGAGGCTGCTTATAGAAGATAGACATGAGCAAGAAAACAGAAAAAAGAAGAGAGAAAAACTTTCAGCTTTGTAATAGTTAGTAGCTTTGTAAAAATTCCAGCTTTGGTGTGGTGTGATCCTTTTGAACCTTTGTAAACTTTCAAGCATGAGTGAATAAAATAGTTTCCTTTCATTCGCTATGGAAAAGTGTGTTATTCCTTGTTCTTTAACTTTTGTCAATTTATATACAAAAGTTCTTGTATACTCCATACCCGAATTTCCTTACGCCTAAAGGTAAAAAACGAATTTAGGCTGTGCTGGGTTATTCTGAAGCAACTGTAGGAAAGTTACCTGATTTAAGGTTGGTGCTGAGACGCATGTTATAAGTTCCACTGGATACCTGAAGTAATTTTGGTCAAAGCAGAAACGAAGGTACGGAAGCATAGTGGACCTTTTTCTATAAATTGAAAAATTTTATGATCTTTGAATAATATATTTTTTATGTTTAGCGAATGAATATGAAACCTGAAAAAGATTACTCAGAGTTACCACTGGATATATTAGAAGTAATAGCATCTAAATTGTTTGTTGTAGATAGACAGAACTTTCAAGAAGTATGTATAAGTTGGAATGTTGCAGTTAGGAACTATAATAGTAATAGCAGTATTACTTTAACGAATGATTTCATGGTAGATTAGCTAGAGATGATATAGATTTTGTATATCTTTTTAATCTTATCTTGAGATAATATATTACTGTTCTTATATCTATTATTGTTTGAATATTACAAAAAAAAAAATTAAAGTGAATGGAAAAAGAACACATGAACCCCAAACAAGATTTTTCTAAACTGCATCTAGATATATTGGAATTGATAATCAATAAATTATTCATCATTGATAGACAATTTTTTCAACTCGTATGCCATAATTGGGATAACGCTATAAGATTTTATAAATTGCATCAGACTTATTACTCCAAAGATTTTACGTAAAAATATAAAGGAAAGATTAAAAAAGAAAAAAGAGATTATCTATACTTTCAACATAAAGTTCTAAATTTAAGAAAATGATAATCGACATCGATATTATCATATTATCTTATTTTATAATCAAATATGTAACATGTTCATTAATTATCATTATATCAATGTCTATATTATCATTTTCTTAAATTTAAAACTTTATGTTGAAAGTATAGAAAATCTCTTTTTTCTTTCTTAATCTTTCCTTTATATTTTTCCATAAAATCTTTGAGTAATAAGTCTGATGCAATTTATAAAATCTTACAGCGTTATCCCAATTGTGGCATACCAGCTGAAAAGATTGTCTATCAATTATCAATTCCAATATATCTGGATGCAGTTTAGAAAAACTTTGTTCAGCGTTCATGTGTTCTTTTTCCATTCATTTTAAATTTTTTTTTTTGTAATATTCAAATAGTAATAGATATAAGAACAGTAATATATTAATATATTATCTCAAGATAAGATTAAAAAGATATACAAAATCTCTATTATCTCTAGCTAATCTACCATGAAAGCATTTGTTAAACTAATACTGGCTATGACAATTATAGTTCCTAACCGCAAGATTTCAGTTTATACATACTTCTTGAAAGTTCTGTCTATTAACAACAAACAATTTAGATGCTATTTCTTCTATTATATCGAGTGGTAACTCTAAGTAATCTCTTTCAGGTTCCATATTCATTCCCTAAACATAGAAAACATATTATACAAAGATCATAAAATTTTTCAATTTATAAAAAAAGGTTCACTATGATTCCATACCTTCGTTTCTACTTTGACCAGAATTACTCCAGGTATCCGGTGGAACTTTTAACGTGAGTCTCAGCACCAAGTTTAAACCAGGTAACTTTCCTACCGTCCCTTCAGAATAACCCAACACAGCCTAAATTTGTTTTCTACCTTTAGGCTTAAGGAAATTCGGGTATAGAGTATACGAGTGCTTTTGTATATAAACTGACAAAAGTTTAAGAACAAGAAATAACGCACTTTTCTATAGGGAATGAACGGAAACTATTTTATTCACTCATGCCTGAAAGTTTACAAAGGTTGAAAAGGATCACACCACACCAAAGCTAGAATTTTTACAAAGCTACTAACTATTACAAAGTTGAAAGTTTTTCTCTCTTGTCTCTCGGTTTTCTCTCGTCTTTATTCTGTTTTCTTGCCCTTGTCTATCTTCTACAAGCAACCTCTATTTATACTAGTTTGTTGCTGAAACTAAATACAATGCATTACATGTGTAGTTATCTATTTTTGGGGAATTTGCAAGTGCTAGCAAAAATTTTGCAGCTAACCTTGTACTTCTTTGTTATGCTGGGTAGTTGCATATAATACCTTCTGATCTCTTATTTTAAGGGGGCTGATACTTCATTATCATATTTGAGCTGGCAGAATCTTATTATTGATAGGAAGTTATTTGTTGTCTTTCGGCTTTCTGTCAAAATCTCATTCAACGCTTGTACTGGTATCACATTCCATCTTATATTTATCTTTATTGCTCTGACGTGCAGGGCATACATTTCCCTTGTGTAGCCTTTGCTGGCAAATCTTCTTCTGTGCTGCAGGGCTAGATTTAATTTGTCCTTTCTTGAGCATTCTTATCTTCATCTTTAAGTATTTGTCGGCTAATGGCGGTGTTGATCTAGCTGGTGTTATCATTATAGAAGAGTGACTTTTCATTCCTCCATAAGTACGAAAACCTCTCTTGAAGCAGCTTTCCATTCCCTGGAGTACAATTCTGATTCCAATTACTCTTCGATAATGAACATCTTCATCATACTTGACAAAATCTTTTTTCATATCTAATGTCTTGATGGAAAAAGTCTCCATTTTCCCCAATTGAATATAATGATAGGAATTGTACATTTCATCTTTGTAGAAATCAAGGCCTGTAGATAAGAATTTAAGAGCCAAGACATCCTACTTTGATATCGTAGGATTAAGCATATAACAATCTTTAACACCCTTTTTAATCCAGAATGGTAGAGCACTAATATTTGGAAAGTTGGGTGAAGTCATAAATATCAAATTGATAGCTCCAAAATTATACCAATATCGAATTTCATTTGGGTCCGAATCTTCCAAATAATTTATTCTAGGATAAATCACAGAAAAATCTAAGTATCAATTTTCTGTATTTTTAAGAGAAAATAATTCTCTCATAATCTCATTGGGTCTGCTTGAAGGTGAAATATCGAGATTTCTAATAGGAGTATCAGTAGGAACATTTGTCCTTTGAGAACGTAGAGAAATATTTTCTTTTTTACCTTTATCCTTGCTTACCAAGGTTGAATATTCTCCAGTGACCGGAATCTCAACTTTTTCTAGTTATATCTTTTTCAGTAAATTATCTGCAACTTCTCTGGCAACTAAATAGTTATCTATTTTAACCATTATCATAGAACATTCTGCCTTTAGCGGGCTTTTGATCTCTTAAGCACTCTGATAATGGGCAATCTCATTAATCTTTGTAATATTATGTTTTGTCGATTGGACTTGAGCATCCATTTCAGTAATCATATCGATGATCTTTTTCATGAGCTCTACCATTTCTGGTCAAAACATCTGCTAAAGCATTCTTGTCAGATTTAATAATCTCAATATCAAATGAGTTTTTAGATAATAACATCTACCATCTAATATATCTTTTATACTCAGATTTAGAAGGTAAATTATTCTGAATAAATGTCTTAACCTGTGTATTATCAGTACTTAATATGAATCTCTTAAGCAGTAAAAAATAATAAAGTTTTTGACAATTTTTAACTACAACTAAGAGTTATTTTTCATTTATATGATATCTAGTCTGTGTTTCTGAAAACCTTCCAAAAGAATATCTACATACTTCTTCTTGTGGAGATTCTATTTTTAAAACTCCGCTTTGTCCATATTCAGAAGGATTTGTTTCCTATATTAAATTATCATTATCTTTTGGTAACTATAATTTTGGCAAATCTTTACACTTTGCTTTTATCACTTTTACTCTATCCTCTAGATATCTATTAAATTCAAATACTTTTATTTTTTTTGAGTATTTCCTATAAGGATTTTCTTAGACACGCTAAATTTTCAATAAAATCAGAAGCACAATTTAACATTCCAAGAAAACTTTGTACTTGATTTTTATTTTTTAATCTATCTGAAAAAACTGACATTTATTCAAGGATATGATTTTGCAGTTTTATACCAGTTCCATCTACTTGCATTCCCAAAAACTCTATCTCATTTTGAAGAATCTTTGCCCTCTTCTGTGACAAGACTAATTCATTTTCTAAACACAAATTGGCAAATGTATCAAGATGTTTTAAGTGAGAATCTAAATCATCAGGTAAAACTAAAACATCGTCAACATAAACAAATAAGAAATTTTAATTTTTAAATATATTATCCATTTTTCTTTGAAATATCTGAGATGCATTCTTTAATCCAAACGGCATAACTAGTCATTCGTAGTGTCCCTGGGGAGTAGAGAAAGCAATGTAAGGGATACTATCCTTATGCATTTTTATCTGTCAAAATCCACTTTTACAATCAAACTTAGAAAATATCTTTTTATTCTTTGTCCAATTTATTAGACTCTCTTTATGTGGTAATAAGTATCCATCAAACATAGTATTATCATTTAGCTTTTTATAGTTAATCACCATTCTAACTTTATTCCTTACTGTTTCTGCATGGTTTCTAACCATAAAAACTAGCGAGCTATGTGGTGATTTACTAGCTCTAATCAATTTTTGATTAACTAGTTCTTGTATCTGGATTTTAAATTCTTCCTGATTTTCTGGATGATATCTCATGGGTGTTACCCTAATGATCTCATCTTTATCTTTCATTTCTATCTTGGCTTCTATCTTATTCTTTTCCCAAAATTGAAGTGGGTTTTCTGAGAAACATTCCTCTAATCTATTTTTTATTCTTTCTATCTCATTCTCAAGTTTTTTAATCATAACTTGATATTGTAATAAAGATGTTCGTTTTGGTAAAATCAGTTTTTCTTTATATCTTACATCACCACGCTTAGCTGTGCAGGGTTGAAGTCTAATAGGAAAACTCTTTTGATAAGCATTCCTTAATCTTTTTATTGCTATCAAATGTTTACATGGTGTTTTAAATATCACTTGATATAAAATAGTATCAAATGTGATCTTATGAAATAACTGTAAGAAATTGTTCCCAAGTAAAATTTCTTTTCCATTATAGAAATAAAACGGAGGACATTTTATCAGAATGATCCTAATAATATTATCGGTCTTTCTATCCGATTATCTAGGCTTATGACATTATTTGAAATATCTTTGCATGTAGTGAAACCCCACGTAAGCTGACCAGTAGAAGCTAGATATATCGACATTTGGCAACCAGATAGAATATATTATCTCATGCTCATCAAACACAAGTTGCAGACTAAATACACTACTTAGAAGACTACAGAAATGGGTAGTGCAAGAGTGACGAAAAGCAGCTCATCATTTGCCAGTTTTTTCTAGGTAATATATACTATAAACTCATGAGTATAATGAATCAAAGAAAATTTACAAGGGAAAAACAATTTTATGAATTGAGCCGTGCTAGATGGTAACTCTTAATACCTGAAAGTCAGCCTCATGAGCAGTTGCAAGAAAGCAGTTTGACCTTTCAAGGGTTACAACTTAGAGATGGTGGTCTTTAATAGCTGAAAGTCAAACCCATGACCTAGAGATGATAATTGCTAATGCCTGAAGGTAGAGCCCCCGACCTAAAGATGGTGACATCTATCGCCTGAAGGTCAGACTTGCAACTTGAAGACAGTAATTTCTAATACTTGAAAGTTAAAATAGCAAGTCCCAAGATATGAGTAGGCAAGGCACTCCTATCACCAACCTCCCAGATCACGAACCTAGAGGTCATCAACCCCCAAATGAGCACAATAGAGGCTTCACTAAACCATGGCCTATGACCTCGTGAGTCCCACTCCTGCTCATGTACCTTCCATGCCGTGACTAAGTGTGCACAACTCTACTTGACCTCAAAAAACAAGTAGCCAGCTTGCAACTCTCAACTAGAGATGTGAATGGAAAGATATCCCCAAAGTTAGCAATTACAAGGAATCTGTGAACCCATTAATGACTATGACTTGAGATAGTAATTTAAACACCAACGATCTCTGAGCTCGCTGGGCCTAAAGGGGTAATGATGAGTGAAACGAATAAGATCCAGGCAAATCAACATAAACGGGTAGGACCTAGACAACAATCAACCCAATCGGGCCAAAGGCCCCTTTGATACCTTAAAGCCAAACTCACAAAGTCAACAAAAATGCATGGATAGCGACCAACTACCACCGACCTTCCAGGTCATTGACTTAGTAGTAAGCTAAATCCTAAATGAGCTCGAGCCAAGGTCTTATCAGACCTCGACCTCCGACCTGACGAGCTCCGATTCGACTCATAAATCTTCGGTGTCATGACTAACGGTACGCTACTCCTAATTACTCCCAGGAATCAAGGATCACTCGACACGACCTCACCAAAAGAGATATTCAAGACCTGAGGATCACATAGAGGTCACGAAATTGGTCTAAAGGTCAGTTAACGAGCTCGTAACTCTCAACAAAAACTTGAATGGCAAGATCTCTCATCCCAAGAAAACTCTACAATTCTAAAACCAATTGACGAGATTCAGTAAAATCTCATAATTATCCTTATTACCTACTGTTACGTAATGGAAAGCCCCAATCTAAGAGATAATGAACTTTCTCTTCTATTTAATAAAAAACATACAATCAGTCTAAAGATTGAATAATTCAGGTCACGATTAACTTGATACTTTCCTAAGAACAATCTTTATCCTTAATTATCCCTCAAAAATATTAACTTAGGTATCAAAGCTCTTCTTCGGACGATAACCCACTTTGATAACCGTTTAATTCATTTCTCAGGTTGTTAACTGCAGAACTTCATCAAATCCATGGAATGATCCGGAGCCTCAACAATATGTATATGTTAAATGTGATTTGAGAAATGTTGTTAGAAAATGTGGGCAAAATTATTTTCGACCTGATATTTGAAAAGGTAAGTCAGTTGCCTGTTACAACGTTTTAATATGCAAGGTTTTTTGGATCGGTCTAGCCGATCAAACTAAGAACCGGTCTCTGACCAGTCAAATTAAGAAGTGACCCTATGACCGATCAAATATGAGGCTGAGGCTCAGATCAGGATGAAGATCAATATATTTTCATGGAATCACTTTGAACTGTCCGGTTCAACTGGTGAACCGGCTGGTTAGTTATAGGACCAGAATTTCCTTTTTAAAAAAAATCTGGAAACAAAACCTTCTCTTTTTTTCTCATTTGTTCTCTTATCCTCTCCCGTTCAACCCGACGAGGCTGTGAAACTGAATTCTGCTCTTCTTCTCTGCATTCTCCATCTCTTCTCTAGTACGCGTCAGTACTAGACTGATTATGCCATGGATTCAAGACAGGCAGCTGAAACAATAAGATGGATGGCCAGTGGTCGTCAGCTGAAACAATAAGATGGATGGCCAGTGGTCGTTATCCAACTTGACGAGCTGGAAGGCTCACTCACATAAAACATGGGAGGCTGGTTAGTAGATCCAACAACCGCTCTCTGCTCTCGTTCGGGCCACTTCTCTTGACGCCGTCCGTCCTTCACAGTTCCGAGAAACAAAAAAAAAAAAAAAACGAACGAAAAAGAGAATCCATGGAAACAAAAACAAAATTTTGAAAAGGAACTGATCCTCTTCTGTCCTCTTTTGAATCACAAAATACGCAATTTTTGCCCTCTTTTCAGAGAGAACTTATCCTCTTCTGCCTTGTGGATAACACAAAGGTGTACGTGTCTCTTTTTTTTCATCCGTTCAAATATATTTACCTTCCTTTTTCCACCCCCCTTCTTCACTTTAATTTTTAACTCACTTGAGAATGTAAGTCTTTAAAAATTTAATCAATATTTTAATCCTTTTCTTACACATGAATGAATATAAGTATTTTTACAAAATTTTCTGTTTTTTTTCTTTCTATTGCTACTTTTTTTTTTTTTAAGGAATACACATTAAAAAAAATAATAAATTGGAACATTAAAGACTTAATAACGTTGTCTTTTCATTATAATTTAAAGTTGAAAAATAAGTAAATATTTACTTTCTTTTGTCATTAATTATTTTTTTAATTCTTTATTTCTTATAACTCATGTATTATAATATTTTATTTAATAATAAGTTTTTTGTTAAGGAGAAAACATTTGATCCAACCGATTATAAAAGTATAGATTCTACTAACTATTGGATTCTTGATTTCAATGAATAATAAGATTATAAGAGATTTATTTTTGTAAATTCTTTATATTTATAGGTTTTGATGGTTAGTTAAAAATTAATCATAAATCATTTCATGTTCTTTTCATTTATTTTATACAAATATATTGTTAATTTGAAAATAAATTATATTATTTTGATATATCTCCATCTATAAAATAAATATTTTTAATTACTAAATTAACCGATTCAATTATGGTTCAATTGTGATTGAACTCGTAACTTTTCTAGTTCGATGATCGGTCCGGTTCTGAAAACATTGATAATAAGGGGTGTTTTTATATGTACTCAATTTGACTAGAAAGATTTCAATAGTACCCAAATTTGTATAACATTTCATAATCTATCCAACTCTAAAACTAACTTTTCACTCTATGCCCATTTTGTCTTTTTCCTTTAAAAAAAAAAAACAACGTTAACCTTTATTCACTTTTATCATATAGTTACTATATTGCCCTCAACATTCAAAACACAACAACTACCACTGTACTGTTGTAAAATCGAATTGAAGACAATACAACTATTGCATCATTGATGAAGTTTCCTTGGTAAAAGTTTAACTTGAAATGAACTCATTTTCACTGTTGAAGAAAAAAAACAGTTGGTAGTTGTGGCTGAGTTTGGGAGAGGAGTTGGTTTTTTTCTGCACGAGATCAAGCTAGCATTGTTCGGCCATCTTTGAGTTCAGCTTTTTTGTCTTTTTATGTGTTATTGGTGACTAATGTTTGTGTTTTGATTCATAAGTGTGTTTTGGTACTGGTGTTTGTCCGTTTTATCTTGTTTGTTTGGTATAAGAAAGGAAATAAAGGAAGTTGCGGAGTGTTTGGCGTTGATTTTGGATTGTTTTTGCTCCAAAACTGCAGAAGGTCAATAAGAACTCGACGAGTTATGGCCAACCTTCAATAGTACCGGCTGACCTTCGGGCAACCTTCAATCCCTTTTGTTTTTTTAAGTTTAACTGACCTTCACGTGAATCGTTTCGACCTTTGAAGGATGATCTCAACCTTCAATCAAAATTTTTTTTTTTTTCAATAAACCTTCCAGAAGTTCAATTAGACCTTCGAAGGGATTATATCGACCTTCCATATGGTCATCTCGACCTTCAAGCCTTTTTTTGAGTCCTTTTTTCCAAAAAAAATTTATACTTAGACCCTTTCTTCTCTCTGTTTTTTTTTATTAAGATATTTCTCCCCTTTTCTTTCTATTATTGCTTATACATTTTCTTAAATATATTTTTCTTTGGATTCTTGCAGAAATGGATTACATCAGAATTGGTGTTCACAATGGTTCTCTAAATGGAAATGCACCTGTAGTAGTTGTACCAGCCAACATCGGTTATAAAGATTTCAGGAGAACTATGGTAGGCTGTATGAAGATTGATTTAAACTAATTCGAATTACCAATATAAGTTGCATCTAGAATATCTAATGGAAGTACAAAATTTATGGAAATTAAAGATATATATGGGATCATGTATTTGAAGGGGGAACCTGATCTTAAAATGTTGGTCGTTAACAAAATTGAAAGATTACATCAGTGTGGTGGTGATCATGCAATGGATGATTTTGGGCATGCGTACGAAAAGAATTCGGATGGGACATTCCCACCTCTAAACGATGAACCTGGGCCATTCAGAAATATTTGCACCGATGATGATGATGATGATTATGAAGAAGAATATATCCGTAGTATTGATGATGATGTCCCCTTGAACTTCGACGCTTAGTCTCTTTTGAGCAAGTTATACCGGACTCTTCGACTTAATTCATAAACATGGACTAGGATGAAGATCCAGAGGTGCATTATTCTGAAGAAACCATTCCAATTGTGGGTTCGATAGGGAAGGATTCAATTTTTAATAGTAAGGTTGAATTGACGGCAACAGTCGATGAATATTCACTTGAGAATCCATTTTCCTATCACGTGGTACATTCAAATAACACAAGACGAGGTACGATGCAAGCAAAGATTGCAGCTTCATGATATGTGCACAGTGTAGAGCCAAATGCCAGTTATGGGTGAGTCACAAGTTTATCCCGACTCACACCTACATTCAAACTATACAGCAAAACAAAACAAGAATGTAAGTGCATCAACAATTAGTCCTTTGTACGTTGGTAAAATCATCAATGCGAATCACATGCCCAAAAATGTGACTCAAGACATGCTGGAGAATTATGGTGTGAAGTTATGATAACCAAAAACTGGAGATCTTTGCAACGTATAAAGAACATAGCTTATGGAACTCTAGAGGACTCACTTAGAGAGCTTCCATCATACTTCTACCTATTAGAGCTTACAATGCCCGGCACAGTGACCAATATAGCATTTCCGGATAAGCATTTTGCGAAGTCATTTTGTGCACTTGGTCCTTCGATCAAGAGTTTCAAATACATGAGACTTGTCATTATCATAGATGCAACACATTTGAAAGGTGCACACATGGGCAAAATTTATGCAGTTGTCTATGCGGATGGAAACAGACAATCTTTTCCCCTTGCATTTGCATTTGGTGAAAAGGAGGGCAATGATTTATAGGAGTGATTCTTAAGAAGACTAAGAACTGCGTATGGATCACCCGATGATTTGGTAATTGTAACCGATTGACACAAAGGCATAATACACACACTAAGAAAAGTATATCTCGAGGTTCCTCATGCCTTTTGTTTTCGACATTTGAAGGAAAACTTAAAGACAAAATACAGAGATTCTCGCGGTGCAATGATTTTCAAAAGTGCTGCATATGTCTATGATAAGCACAAATGCAACCACCACTTTAGGGACATTTAACATATACACCCTAAAGTTCATCGATGATTGGATGTCGAGGGAGTCCTTCAATGATGTGTTCTAGAAAGCTCGAAAGTTGTAAATTACATCTGCTCACAGGTTTTATAAGGGTATTTGTCAAAGTTGGTTCAATAAATGTCGAGAAGCAACCGCTACGATACCTAGTATTATTACCAAACGTGCTATGGAACGGATTGAGATGGAAGCTGTGAAGGTTGACCAACAAAGATTGCATACTACATCCATTCGAGCTAGGGAAGAGTATGTCGTCAATAATACCCCACCAAAAGCAAATGCTGTTATGGATATGATTCGGAGGACTTATGGATGTCGGAGATGGGAACTAGAAGGAATTCAGTGTAAACATGCCATTGATGTCGCCAAGTATTGAAAAAACCTTTGTATAATTTAAGCAGACATTTTAGATGGCCAAACCAACCTTAGAGGGAGGCCGAGCAAACCTTCCACAAGGTAGATTCGACCTTCGCTATTGTTTAGAAAATAGATTTAAAATCATAATCCCAATTTTATTTTTTTTTCATCTTTAATTCTTATAGGGAAATTGGGGCTCCCTACTATTCTCTGTGCCGTGAAAATTCATTTGACACAGAAATATTGAAGAAGGCATATGCACCTTCGATACAACCTGTTCCGTTGTCTTAGAGTTTGAACAAAATTGGTGGTTTGGAAGATGTGGCTATCAATGCCCTATTTGCAAGGAGGTAGGAAAACCACAAGAAGGTTCCTCTCTCGAAGTGAATAATACCGACGGAAGAAAGCTTGCACGATATGTAAAACAAAATGACACAATCGTCAAAATTGTCTGAGCACAGCAATAGAAGCCCCACCACCCGAAGTAGAGGTTACATTATCAAATGATCATACTCAAGAAGGGCACCCATCTATTCAAATATCTACCCAACAATCTCGAGTTTCTAGACAAACGTTGGAGGCTACAAATGAAGCGAGAGTGTTTGTTAATGTTAATGTAAGTGTTGTCAATAAGAGTGTGAATATATTTGAAGGCGATGTTAGTGTTGAGACTATTCATGACTCATAATTATTTTCATATTCTTTTTACTTTGCAAAATTTTCATTTATCCTAGCACATGAATTTTTTTTTTATTTATAAAAGAAGCATTTAATGCAAACAAGTGAAAATTATTCTTCAGAGATGATTCATGACTTGTAATTATTTTCATTTTCTTTTTTATCACATAATATAAATAAAACAACTAATATAATTTCTCTTTCATTTACATAATTTACACTGTGTCCAAAATATATACATGACATAAACAAAAAAATCACTGGGACATAAATTTATATCCTGCTGCTATACTCAAACGTGATCAAAGCCATCTTGTCCCTGATGCGCTAAGGTGCATTAGGAATATCGACCAGTGATGGCATCGTCCAAACATACCCTCTCAGCAACTGCGCCATGTAATGTGAAGTGTAGGCCACACAACTAGTCGAATTTGGCTTAATTGGGATGACTCCAATGCCCATAAACTCAAATCCAATCCTGGCAAGTAGAGCAACACCAACTCCCATTGTGGAATAAAAGCCGACCTATACCAGAAGGTGCAGTAGCATCCTAGAAACTGGCTCCATCATCTGTATCCTACGAACCCTCACCACACTATCTCGCGTTGACCTCAAATCATAGAGAGTGGCCTTCGCCCCCTTCGATGAGATACATAGAAGTACCCAATGATTCTTGTGGCAATATGGAATCAAGACCTATAAATACATCGAAAAATATTAAATTATAGTCGGGATAAAATGTAAGTTAAAATAAAAACTTAAATAATAACTATGTTTACTACCTCATCAATCTGCCACCAGGCGACCTCATCATCATCTCCAACACCCTTCAACCAACTAATGGAAAAATCATTGAACTCAAACATCTTAAGTTTCCAAGTAGTGGAGGCAAAAACTAAAGCGCAATGGATTATACTCTGCAATCCAAATTAGTTTAAATCGATATAATTATATAATCCAGTAGAATAATTGATAAAAATTAATTTTATACTTACATAGAGATAAGGCAGGGCAATGACAAACCTCTGTGCCATAGGGAATTCATTCGGATGCACTTTAGTTGCTAGTCGGAGCCTTTTGATGAACTGATCGACATGAGGGTCTTCCAACTCCTATGTGCAATCTCGAACTGTCCTCAAAAAAGTCCCGTCAAAAAAGAGGATTGGGCCCCCCCCCCCCATCGTGTGGCTGCCACAATTAAACCACAATTGTTACAAAACTATAAATAATAACTCTAGCATACTAAAAAAACACAGTCACTTAATTATGAAGAGAAAGCTATATTATATTAACGAAATTAATGTAAATACCTCTCTGATTCCCCTGAAGAGCATAAAGTATCCAAGTAGCTT
>JAOXNR010046480.1:0-18684 GCA_028571225.1 Parsonsia alboflavescens | reverse complement strand
TAGCTTGAATCTCTTGTTGAAGTCTTGGGCAAAATTTCAGATTATGAGTGACCTTGGGTTTGGATAGATAGATGTTGAAATTCCAGCCATAATTCAAGTGATTCACATCAGATATGGTATCTAAGCTTGAGTACTTCCTAATCGAGCAAATTCCCAGAGAGCAAATTTCAGAAGCAGACACACTGTCCAAAGAATATCTAGAGGTAGTTGGAACGAATGCCAAGCTACTCGTGGAACAGTTGCACTCTCCCATGATAGCTCAAAAAGAGAGTTTGGTTATTGAGGATCAAGAAGACTAGAGATGTCCAATCTACAAATTCCTCAAATTTGGAGAGCTCCAGCAAGATCTGGAAGAAGCTAGCCAAGTGCGGAGATGGGTACCTCGCTACGTCCTAATAGGAGATGATGAGGTATACAAAAGGTCATACACTTGGCTCGTGCTTAAATGCTTAAGCAAGGGAGTAAGATAGTCTGTCATTGAAGAGGTACATAGCGGAATATGTGGATCACACATAAGAGCTAAAACTGCTAATAAGACATTGAGGAGGTCATACAGATGTGCGCGAGCTGCCAATTGCACAGAAACAAATCACACCTACCACCCATTAAGTACTGGTCGATCAACACATCAGTGCTTTTCGATATATAGGGCATTGATATTCTGGGGCCCTTCCTGAAAGGAATCGGGGGTGTAAATATACGACCTCTAGATCGTAACTCTCAATAACTGAAGGTTAGTCTCACGAGCAGTTACAAAAAAACAGTTTGATCTTTCAAGGGTTGCTTCCTATAGCCCCATGGCTTAAAGATGGTAATTCTGAATAACTTAAAGTTAGGCCCATCACCTAGAGATGGCAATTCTTGATAGTTGAAGGTCTGGCTCAAAACCTCGAGATGGCAATCTTTAATGCCTGAAGGTTAGATTCGTGACTTGGAGATGGTAATTCTTAATACCTAAAGGTCAGATTGGCGAGTCCTGAGGTATGAGTGGGGAGGGACCTCCTGCCATTGACCTGTCGGGTCACGGACCTAGAAGTCACTGACTTCCAAATGAGCACAACAGAGGCCTCACCAGACCACTTCCTACGACCTCATGAGCCCCAACCAACAGTGCTCATGTACATTCCATACCAGGAACCAAGTGTGCACAACTTCACTTGCGGTCGAAAAATAATTAACCAGCTTGCAGCTCTCAACCAGAGACACGAATGGAAAGGTACCCCCAAAGCTAGTCAGCGGTGGACCCATTAACGGCTAACACTTGAAGATGGTAATTTAGGCATCAACAACGTCTGAGCTCGATGGGCCTAAAGTTGGATGATGATAGGTAAAATAGGTATGACTCGGACCCGGACGAAAGTCAACCCAAATGGGCCAAAGGCCCTATGCCTTCAATACTTGAAAGTCAGACTCACTAAGTCAACAAGGAAAGATGGATAGTGAGTTGCTACCACTGACTTGGCAGGTCATCGACCTAGAGGTTACAGACCTCTTGAATGAGCTTGAAAGAGGTACAACTAGAGCTCGACCCACGACTTGGTAACTCCTAACTCGTCTCATAAAATCTTTCATGTCATGACCAACGGTGAGTGACTCCTAATCACTCCCACGAGCCAAGGACTACTGGGCTCAACCTCACCAAAAGAGATGTTCGAGACACTCAACATCCAAGGGGAGGTTCTGAAGTTGGTCTAAAGGTCTGTTTGTGAGCACGTGCCTCTCAAACAGAGATGTGAATGGCAAGATCTCTCATCCCAGGGAAACTCCATGATTCTAGGAGTAATTCACGGGATTCAACAAAATCCCACAGTTATCCTAACTGCCTACGATTATGTAATGTAGGGCCACAATCCAGGAGGTAACAGACTTTCTCTTTTTCACTACTTAACCAAAACACACAACCGGTCTACGAGTCATAACCCTGAGCAATGGAAGGGGTTATGACTTGAGAGACAGACTCAATCGAGCTGCCATGTCACGAGGTCAATGTCGAGAAACCAGTCCAAGCGAGTAGGGAGCCCACTAAAATAACTTCTCTTGGAGAAAGGATACCCCCTTAATGAAGCCTGATGGAAAGGACAGGCAACAACGCTCGAAGGGGTAGGCCTTAATCCATTGAGGAGAACTACTCTCCCAACTAATTAGGAGAAAAATGGAAATCAAGAGATACAGAATAGCGTGGACCTGTCGGAGCCTTGGCCATTTGTCCACAACATTAGGACTGCTTGGATGCCACCAGGATTCAAAGCTCCACAAGTGGAGTGAAATATGATGGCACAAAGAAGCCGTTACAGCACATGGATGAATACATTTCCTACATGGAAATGTTTGAGTACCCTGACCATGCGAGTTTTCTGGTCGACCCTGACTAAGAAAGCATAATCTTGGTTTAAAGGAATTCCAGAGGCAAATATCTATAGTCTGACTAAGCTGAGGGACCTATTTCTAAAGAATTATCAAAGCAGCAAAAGGTATGAAAAAGACATCAACGATCTGTTTAATATCAAGCAGAAGTTTTGTGAGAGCACTAGGAGTTACTACAGTCGTTTTAACAATGAGGTGGTGGAAATTGAGCAAAAGATTGATGCAATCTATGTCACTACCTTCAAGCAAGGACTCCAAGAGGGGTATGTAGCTCTCAAGTTGGCGGCAGAACTAGTAAAGACCATTAAAGAGCTAGAAACACTACTTGAGAAGTTAATAAAGGCTGAAGAAACGCAGTCCAAAAGAATATTCTTGGTTTTGCCTCAACCACTAAGAACAAAGGGCATCCAAAAAGTCCACAAGCATAAAAAAGAGACAGGAAGGATTCTTAGACAAGAAGAGGAAGACCGTTCCAGACCTAGTAACAACTTCCCTAATGACCTCGCAGGTAGAATTACTGGTGTTCATGGAAAAGAAGGATGTTCTAAATCCACGAGAGCTCTCAAAACTCCTCTAGCCAGGAGACATCTGACAAAATTCTGCCACTACCACAAGGACCATTTCCTTCTCATAGGGGACTGCTTCGACCTCAAGCGATAAATTGAGAGGCTAGTCAAGGAGGGCCACTCGCAAGAGTTCCTGGCTTTAAAAACAGGTCCCGCAAATCCAGCTCTAGCAACTGCACATAACCAGTGACCTTCTATTGATGAGACAAACGCCATAGAAAAGAGGTTGAAGCGAGCTCGGGGAGAAGATTTAGAGCCCCTAACAATGCCATTCTAGATTGAAGCGAGCTCGGGAAGAGAATGTCCTGTACTAAAAGGCATTCGATCCAATGGGGATAGATAAAAGCTCTCTATTAAAGTCAGACACTACCTTGACCAGCATCAATGGAAGCACAAGCTATGCAAAGGGGATTCTATGGGTCCGAACTATGGTCTGTGTGGATGGCCGGGGAGAGTTCATGAACTAGTTGGTGGTCGATGCACCAAGAACTTATAATGCAATTCTGGGAAGAGAGGGGTCATGGACCAAAAAGCAAAGATTTCTTTGCGGAGCTACTGCATGAAGATCTAGGTCGGAGAAGCCTGGACTATCCTATAAGGAGACAGACAGCTACAAGCAGAGTGCTACCTCGTTAAAGGTAATATAGGGACCTCGGCAGAGACCAGGCAGGAAGATTTAATCGACCTTCCCAAGGGGAATGTTGAATTCAGAATCCAGGCAGCCAACAAAAGAGAAAAAGTTTTTCTCAACTCAGAATTCCCTGAGAAAGGAATAAAGATAGGCTAACTTTTGCCTTCCAAGATTAAATGGAAGCTCGTTGACTCCTTCCAAGAATACCTGAAAGTCTTCGAATGGCGACCTATCGACCTTGAAGGAAATGATAAGGGAATTGCAGAGCACAAGGTCGGGCATAAACCAAGAGCCAAACCAGTGAAGTAGAAGAAAAGGACCATTGCTCCAGAGCGAAATGAAGTCATAGCTCAAGAGGTCCAAGCTCTTCTTAACACTGGAATTTTAAAAGTAGTTGTGTACCCAATATGGCTGGTCAATCCCGTGGTTGTGCCTAAGAAAGAAGGGACGTGGAGTATTTGTGTCGATTTCACCACACTAAATAAATACTACGAAAAGGACTCATACCCACTCTCAAGCATCGATCAAATAGTAGACTCAATAGCCAGTTACCAATGGCTGTGTTCGTCGATGCCTACAAGGGGAACCACCAAATCCTAATGGCAATAGAAGATATGGAAAAGACCTCATTCATCACAGACGTTAGGACCTACTGCTATACTAAGATGCCATTCGGTCTGTAGAATGCTGGAAAGAAATTCCAGTGGGCTATGCACAAGGTTTTCAAGAACCAGCTCAGGAGGAACATTCGTAATCAAGTCCAAAACATTAGAAGACTTCATCAAAGATGTCAGGGAAACTTCACAGACTTTGAAAGCTGCTCAAATGAAACTCAATCTTGAAAAATGCACTTTTTGAGTTGCAACAAGAAAGTTCTTAGGTTTCATGATATCAGAACGGGGCATTGATGCCAACCCCGATAAAATAAAAGCACTGCTGGACGTGGAACCTAACAGAAACATTAAAGAGGTCCAGAGTTTAACGGGAAAGATGGCAGCATTGGGGCTCTTCATTACCAAAATGGCTGACAAAAGAGAGAAGTTCTACGACGTTATAAAGAAGTTGAAAGGTTTCCAGTGGACTGAAGATTGCTAAAGAGCTTTTGGCAAATTGAAAGACTTTCTGGGGAAGCCCCCACAACTTGTCCAACCAAGGTTAGGAGAGAAGATCTGGATGTACTTAACTACAACAGAGGAGGCAGTAAGCTCGGTGCTACTAGCAGAAAGGTTAGGTTTACAATTTCCAATTTATTATGTAAGCCATTTGCTCTGAGGTCCTGAAATTAGATATTCAGAAGTTGAAATATTCCTATGCCTGATTCTTATTACCTCAAGGAAGCTTAAGCCCCATTTTGAAGCTTACCTGATAAGAGTATTAACCAATCTGCCATTAAAACAAGCTCTAATGAAACCTGAGCTATGGGGTAGGATACTGAAGTGGTCACTCGAGTTGCTAGGATATCAAATTGAATTTGAGCCTAGGAAAGCTATCAAAGCTCAAGCTCTCTCGGACTTTGTAGAAGAATGCACAAGAGTTCCACTTGAGCTCACAAGCACTTGTGAAATTAATATCTGGACTATGTACACAAATGGTTCCATAGAAAAGGAAAACTCAAGTGCGGGAATTGTAGGGATCAGCCTTAAGGGACTGAGAACCCCTTATTCTGTGAAGTACAACTTCCCAAGCTTGAACAATGAATCTAAATATGAAGCTCTCTTAGCCATTCTAAGACTCGTAAGAGCTCTAAAAGTGTAAAAATTTCATGCCAAAATTGATTCACAAGTTATAGTTAGCCATGTCGTTGGGAAATACGAAGCTAGAGAGGAGAACTTGATTAAATATCTCAAACAAGCAAGAGATATAACATCGAAACTTGAGTATTTCCTTGTTGAGCAAATACCTAGAGAGCAAAACCCAAAAGTAGACACACTACCTAAAGGCTACCAGGAGCTCACGAGGACAAAATTTGAGTTTTTGGTGGAATAATTACACTCTCCCAGCATAAACCAAGAAGAGAACTTTGTGATAGAGGATTAGACAGATTGGAGATACCTGATCTACAAATTCCTTAAAGGTGGTGACCTCCCACAAGATGGTAAAGAAGAGCGCCGAATACGAAAATAGGCGCCTTGGTATGTCTTGATTGAAGGTAAAGAGGTGTACAAAAGGTCAAACACATGGCCATTACTCAAATGCCTGAGCAAGGGAGAATGGAGGGTATGTCATTGAAGAGGTACATAGCGGAATATGTGGCTCATGCATAGGAATGAAAACCGTAGTGAAGAAAATACTAAGGACGGGGTTTGGCCTTCGTTGGTTTCAAACATTGACAAGTTCATATAAAAGTGCATGAGCTGCCAGTTGCATGGAAACAAGTCACACTTACTACCAACAAGGTATCAATCCATCAACACATCGGTTCCATTTGATATTTGGGGAATCAACATATTAGGACCCTTCCCCAAGGGAGTGGGGGGTCTCTGATTCCTCATTGTTGTTGTAGAGTACTTCACAAGCTGAGCCAATGGTAGTAATTTCTTCGCCAAAAGTCCAGTCTTTTGTATGGAGGAACATTGTGTGCAGATTCAAGATTCCCTGAGCCATCATCTCAAATAATGGAAGACAGTTTGTAGGCAACTCATTCAAGACTTTCTGTGATAATTTGAATATTGAACAGAGATTGACCTCTGTAGCCTACCCACAAGCGAACGGATTAGCTGAAGTCATGAACAGAACCATCCTGGAAGGTCTCAAGAAAAGACTCACCAAGCTTGAGAAGGAAGGTAGTAAACCTTCTTGGTTGGAAGAAATTGCAAGCATCCTATGGGCATACAAAACCACACCTAGGAAAGCTATCGAAGAAACAGCATTTAGTCTATGCTTTGGTGCAGAGGCCGTAATGGTAGTTGAGGTTGGAATGAAGTCCTTAAGACTGAATGCATAAGATTTAGTCTTAAACAAGGAGGAGAGAATTACAGATCACTACCTCCTTCAAGAAGTCAGAAATAGAGCTATGGAAGCTGACAGAAGATATAAAAGGCAAGTTACAAATTTTTTCAAGAAGAAAATGAAAGAAAAACATTTCACAGATTTTAATCAAGAGGTCAGATGTTGGAAAACAAGGACAATTGACCAAGTTGCAAAAAGTTGGGAAGGACCCTACATAATCTAAGAATTCCACAAAGGAGGAAGGTATAAGCTCGTTTATCTTGAAGGAAGACAATTCCAAAGTTCTGGAATATTTGCCATCCAAAGAAATTTTATACTTAAGACTTCTTGGAATTTTGCTAGACCTCACAAGCTCATTATACAACTCAGCAAATTGTCTGAAAGGAACTCGTTGAACAGTGATTAAGCCTTAGCAACCTCTTTCAATCTTTGTCTTGTCAAGTGCATACCAAAATTCAGAGGCTTAGATAAAAGTTAAGTTTGAAAAGCTTATTGAGACCTTATTTCTTCTTATTTTCTTGAGCTTCAAGGCTAGATTAGTTTATTATGCAAGTTCTAAATGTTGAAGCAAAAATAAGACACTTTTGAAAATTAGCTGCTATAAAGAGAGGCCACAGAAAGACCCCGCAAAAAAAACATTTAGTACAAGGGGTAGAAATATGAGCTGAAAAAGCCGAGCATTACAAAGCATGAAGGAGAAAGACCATAAAAGTTATATTCTATTACAAATTTAGTCTTCTTCTTCATCTTCTCTTGGGAGCTCCAGCGAGCTCGGCACTGCTCTCTCATCCACAGCTACTTCTTGGCCAGTTGCATTAGAGGGGTTTGCAGGGTAATAGTTATATTCGCAAATGGAGGTCTGCCTAAATATGGATGAATGGCTTGGGAAAGGTCAAGCATCTCATCAAAATCAAGATGTTGGGGATGAAAGGGATAATGTACAATTAAATCTCCATAACCAGGGATAATTGTACATTCAGGTCGAGCAAATGCCTTGGGAGGAATGTCATGGACTACCACCTTAGTAGTTTTGACCTCAGCAGATGCATCCATGAGCTCTTTCTCCTTCTCAGAGGGACCTTCACCAGCTCGACCGACCTCCACCAAGACCTCAGTAGCAGCGACCTCTTCTTATGTGGTTGCAACAAGATCTTCCTTCTCCCAAGGACGAGGAGCAGCCGCCTCCGGGTGGTATAGCACCTCATGAATAGTTAGGGTAACTTATTAATTGAGAGCATATAGCACCTTATCCTAATTGCCTACTTTCATATAATTGAGATTCACTCCAACAAGGTAACTTATTATTCGGTATATATTATTGCATCACACAGTATTCATGGACACATTTGATTTGATTCAATCAAAAACTATCCAATAAATTACTATCTTAGGCATTGGAGTTATCCTCAAGGCAACCACCCACTCCAGTGATCTAATTTTTCCCTTCTGGTGGTGATTTCAGGTGCTATCATAGTTCATGGTGACTTGGAGATCGTTTCTAGGTTTCATCACTTCTGGTGTCGTTTGTGGGAAGAGCATTTTAAGCCTCGCTTTCTTCCACTCACATAAAAGAAAAATAAGAATTATGAGGCGCAATAGCAACCAACACGTGTACAGCCACCACGTTGTGATAGACCACCAGGTAGAATACAATTACGTACTGGAGAAGTAGTTCTTGAAGGCCTAGTCCCGCGGTAAAATAATAATAACACTAGACTGGTCGACTAGCAAGAACAGCTGAGACCATCACAATTCGGACCATCTCGGAAAGTCCTAGTGGACCATCTACTTGAACATGAAAAGGGAGGACAGAGACATCTCAATCCGAATGACAATGGCGATAACCCCAGACCACAAAGATCAGGGGGAGGTTAGGTGTCTGTTCTGGCCTACCTTTTTTAACGCATTGTGGTAGCCCTATTAGGAATCTCTACCAGAAGAGATTATATATCAACAGGGTGTAGTCCCAGCCCATCTCAGAAGGAAACACAACAACCCTGAGATCAAAGGGATTGCATGCAACCAGATCAACCTTTGCCTTCAGAAATAAGGAATGACCTTTGGCCAAATGTGGAAAGTTGAGAGGCAGGGTTGGCGCGGGAAAGATCACAGTTGGAAAAGATTAATGAAAGAGTTAACACAGAAAGAGCCCCACCTGTGGTCGATCTTAGAGAAAACCTACACAATGGAAGGGGTTATGACTTGAGGGATAGGCTCAATCAAGCAACAAACTCTAGAGTTCAACGACAGGAAGCAAGTCATGACAAGCAGGGGAGCTTGCTGAGACCTCCTCCTGGGGGAATGATACCTCCTCGATGGTGCCTAAACAAAAGAACAGACAGTGATGCTCGGGAGGTAGCCCTGAATCCATCGAGGAGAGCGACTCTCCCAATGAAGTAGGAGAGAAATGGGAACTAAGAAGTACAGAGCAATGTGGACCTATCAAAGCCTTCACCATTTCTCCATAGTATCAGAACTGTTTGAATGCCTTCAGGATTCAAAGTGTGACAAGTTAGGGTAAGTACGGGAACCGTTGCAACATATAGATGAGTATGTTTCCTACATGAAAATGTTCGAGTATCCTGATCATGTCAAATGCTAGCTTTCCGATCCACTTTGACAAAGAAAGCACAATCCTGGTTCAAGAGTATTCCAGAAGCTAGCGTTTTGAGCTGGACACAACTGAAGGAGTTGTTCCTGAAGAACTATCAGAGCAGCTAAATATGTGAGAAAGACATCAATGAACTCTTTAACATCAAACAAAAATTTAGTGGAGCATAAGAAGGTAATACAGTCGTTTCAGCGATGAAGCAGTAGAAATTGAGCAAAAAGATAATTCTATCTACATCACTGCTATTAGAAAAGGACTACATGGAGGTATATAGCTCTTAGGTTGGCTAAAGAGCCAATGAAAACTATCACAAAGCTATAAACACTCCTTGAAAAATTGATCAAAGTAGAAGAAATGGCAATCCAAAAAAAGATTCCTGGATTCACCTCAATGATTGAGAAAGAAACCAAGAGGCGACCTTAAAGCCCAAAGGCATCCAAATAGGATAGGAAGGATTCCCATTCAAAATTGGGATCTTCGGATAATAAAAGAAAGACAGTTCCAAACCTAGTGACAACTGCCCTAAAGACCTCACGAGCAGAAATTTTGGTGCGCATGGAAAAGAAAGGTCTTTTGAAGCCAACAAGACCTCCCGAAACTCCTCTGGCCAAGAGAGACATGAGAAAGTTCTGCCATTACCACAAGGACCATGGCCATCTTACAGAGGACTGTTTTGACCTTAAACGAGAAATCAAGAGGGCGGTAAAGGAGGGCCACCTACAAGAATTTCTGGCTCACAGGTCCTGTAAATCCACCACCTGCAGTTGCAAACGAGCTCAGGACTGATTGGAACCCCTTAATGGTGTCATTCCAGATTAGGGAATTTTTGGTACAAATAATCTAGTTGACACCAGAAGAGCAGTGAATATCTTGTACAAAAAAGCGTTCGATCAAATGGGGATAGACAAAAACTCACTGATAAAGTCGAATACTACCCAAATTAGCTTTAGTGGCAACATTACCTATATAGAGGTGATTCTATAGGTTCCAACCGCAGTCTATGTGAATGGCAAAGGAATCACCAAGGTCATGGAGTGGCTGGTGGTTGATGCATTAGGAATTTACAATGCAATTCTTGGTAGGAGAGGTGTCATGGAAGGCTGAAATTTCATTCCTGAGCTACTGCCTGAGGATCTAGGTTGTAGAAAGCTAGATCACCCTAGAAGGAGACAGACAGACAGCTGCAAAATGCTACCTCACTGAATTGGAGGCTAAGGCTGAGGCTAAGGCAATGTTCGAGCAAGACGATTTCATCAACCTCCCTAAGGGGGTTGATAGGTCCAGAATCCAAGCGGCAAGCAAAGGAGAAAGGTTTTTCTCAACTCAGAATTCAATGAGAAAGGGATCAAGATAGGTGAACTTTTACCTTCCATGATTAAAAGGAAACTTGTTGTCTTCTTTCAAAAGTACCTGAAAATTTTCACTTGGTGTCCGACTGACCTTGAAGAAATTTAAAGAGAGATAGTGGAACACAAGGTCGGGCTCAGACTGGGAGTCAAACAAATAAAGCAAAAGAAAAGAACTTTCGCTCTAGAAAGAAATGAAGTCATGGCTCGAGAAGTCAAAGATTTTCTAGACACTTGGATCTTGAAAGAGGTTGTGTATCTTGAATGGCTTGCCAATCCAATGGTGTTGCGAAAAAAGGAAGGGACATGGAGGATGTGTTTGGATTTCACCCTACTTACCAAACATTGTCAGAAAGACTAATACCCGCTTCCAAGTATTGACCAAATGGTAGATTCAACAGCCGGAAATCAATGGTTATGTTTCTTAGATGCTTACAAAGGGTATCATCAGATTCTAATGGCACTAGAAGACATGGAAATGACCTCGTTCATTACCGAGGTTGGGACTTATTGCTATACCAAAATGCCGTTTGGTTTGAAGAATGCAGGGGCAGAATTCCAGTGAGCCCTGCACAAGGTCTTTAAGAAGCAACTCGAAAGGAATTGTGACGTCTATGTGGATGACATTGTGACTAAGTCCAAGACCTCAGACGACTTCATTGAAAATATAAGAAAGACTTTCCAAACAATGAAAGCTACTCACATGAACCTCAATCTTGAAAAGTGTACCTTTAGAGTTTCTAATGAAGAACCCTAAGAGATTATAATGAAGAACACTCATGAAAGACAAGTTTGATACAAAAGGATTCTTGAATTTGATTAAATGGTGATTGTAGGTTGATTGTGAAGGACAAATGAAGAGAGTATTTATAGTTCTAAAACCTTAAAATAACCTAATAATTTATGCTAGGGGTGTTAGTACTTAACTACCCTTGGAACAAGCTTCAAATTACAAAAAGAAAGGAAAAAAAAAAATTCAGCATGGTTTTGTCAGCAAACGAGTCATAACAGGCGCCTGTGAGTGCACCAGTTGAGGGATTGGTATTTCTCTACTTCAGGAGACCAGTTGCATCGACCCCAGTTCTCAACCTACCATTCAATCGGTGCCCGTCCCTCGACCGGTGCCGGTTGCCCACTACAAGCCACGATTTCTGTGGCTTCTCTTGGTCCTTCTTCCTTCCTTCCTTCCCAAGCCATATGTGAATGTTCTCCTTTGATCCCAAAGCCATAATCGTCCCTTGATTGCATTGTTTTATCCTCTTGAAAGCCTTGAATTGAATATAAATCCGATGGCTTCAAATCTCCCGATTCATCTTCAAGTTTAATCCTCTCGAGCATAGCTTCTAAATCAAATCATTCTTCCTTGTCTCGAACAAATACGATCAAGGCCTTCTTCATTCTTGAAGCTTCATATTTGTATTTGAAATATAAGTTTTTGTACATGGCATCTTTGCATAGCATCATGGTTCTCTCATACTTGAAGTGAACTTGCATATAAGCATGTTTTCTTCCATGAACTTCATCTTCAATGCACCCTTTTTTTGATAGCTTCCATGATAGCGCCACCAATGGTAAGATAGCTCCTCAATCTTTATCATTCCCCCTCACCTCAAGAGGATTCGTCCTTCATCTCGAAGTCGTACATAGAGAAGAGAATTGTCACTATCATGATTTAAAAGATGAACATGAATCTTACCAAGTGAATCCAAGCTCTCAAGAACTAGGCATTGGTCATCCTTCCTTGATAAAATGTCATGAAGATGTCTTACTCTTTGTTCCTCAAAAGCACAAGCCAAAAGTCCTCAAGGTTTATGACCCCATAAGGCATTATACAACTGTTCACTATAGCTGATCGGATAAAAGGGTATGATCTGGACAAGTCAACATAAGCAGGCATCACCCGGACAAAAGTCAACCCAAATGGGCTCAAGGCCCCAACCTTCAATACCTGAAAGTCAAACTCACGAAGTAAAAAGAAATGGTGGGCAACGAGTTGCTATCAGTGACGTCCAAGGTCACCGACCTCCTAAATGAGGTCGAGAGAGGTCTTACTAGACCCCAACCTTCGACCCGGTAAACTTCATTCCATCTCATACATCTTCCATGCCACGACTAAATTGTGCACAACTCCTAACATCTCCTAAGAGCCTACAATCACTTGGCCCGACCTCCGAAAATAGATGATTGAGACCCTCAACGTCCATGGGCAAGTTGTGAAGTTGGTCTAAAGGTCGGTTATTGAATTTGTATCTCTCAACAGAGATGTGAATGGCAAGACATCCCAACCAAGTGAAACTCCACGATTCTAGGAGCAATTGGTGGGATCTAACATGATCTCACAAGCATCCTAATTGCCTACCGTCACATAATAGAAGAGCCCTAATGTAAGAGGTATCTAATTTTCATTTCAATATATAATCAAATGGACGAGGATAGTCTTTTTGAGAATTAATTACACTAGATTACTCTTAGAATATTGAATTAGGCATTAGAGGTCTTCCCTGGGTAACCACCCTCTCTGGTGATCTATTTACTTTCTTCTCAAGTTGCTGTCCTTGCGGTTTAGGGGTGACCAGGAGTCCAATCTTGAGCTCCATCACTTTTGGCGCCGTCCGTGGGAAACGATTACAAAAAATCTTTGCTTTCTTCCCAACATCAAGAAATAAATAGACCTGATGACTTAACCACAACCGACACACGTTTAGCTGCTGCGCCATTGCAGACCTCGCAGTTAAACGCAGTTATGCACTAGCAAAATAGTGCCTGAAGGCCTTCTCCTGGTAGAAAGTAATATTCTAGGATTGGCTGCCCTTCAAGAACAACAAAGGCTATCCCGGTCTGGACCATCTCGGAAGGCCCATGTAAACCCTCCACCTGTGCAAGAGAGGCCTGAATAAAGGCACCCTAACCAAATTGCCAATGGTGATCACCCTAGGCCACAAAGATTTGGGAGGACACAAATATTGGTGCCAGCAGACCTCTTGGAATGAATGGTGGCAGAATTAGAGGAAATCCCAGGCAGGCAAGTCAACATGTCTATAGGACACACTCTTGTACCTACCCAAAGAGATACACAGCCACCTCAGGGTCAGGCTGGACACACTGAACCTGATCAGCCTTTGCCTTCCGCAGCAAGGAATGACCCTTGACTTGATGAGGATGGTCAAGGAATAGGTCGTCAGGAAGAGAGGTCATGAGAGGGCAGAATTCAACCGGTGACCGATCTTAGTGAAACCTTGAACAACGGAAGAGGTTATGAGTTACGAGACTGGCTCAACTTAGTTGCCATGTCCCGAGGTCAATGATAGGATGTTGGTCCTGAACAGCAGGGGAACTCGTTGCATAGTCCTCTTGGAGAAAGGATACCCCCTCATCAAAGCCTAATCGAAAGAACAACCAATGACGCTCGAGGGGTAGTCCCCAATCCACTGAGGAGAGTGACTCCCCTGGCCAATCAAGGAAGGAATGGAGATCAAGAGGTACAAAGTAATGTGGACCTCAAGAGCCTTCGCCATTTGTCCACAATATTTGAATAGCTTGGATGCCGGCAGGATTTAAAGCCCTAAAATTGGAGGCAAACTATGATGGCATAGGATTGAAAGTAATTAAATGTAAAGCCTTCCGGTCAACACTGACCAATAAGGCCCAGTCCTGGTTCAAAGGCATCTCAGAGGCAAACATCTCAAGCTAGACATAGTTGAATTAGCTGTTCCTAAAAAATTATCAGAGTAGCCCGACGATTGAGAAAGACATTAATGATCTCTTCAACATTAAACAGAAGTTTGGAGAGAGTACTAGAAGCTACTATAGTCGCTTCAATGATGAGGCAGTGGAGATTGAGTATAAGAATGACACCATCTACATCACTACCATCAAGCAGTACATAGCCCTCAGACTGACGAAAGAGCCAGTCGAAACCATAAAGGAGCTGCAGTCGCTCCTAAAGAAATTGTTAAAGGCTAAGGAAATAGAGGTCTAGAAGAAAATCCCTGGTTTCGCCTCAGCCATAGAAAAAGACAACAAAAGGAGCCCAAAAAGCCCTCAGACCTCAAAAATTGATAGGAAAGACCTGCAATCGAAAGGAGGGACCTTGGATAAGAGGAGAAAGACTATGTTTGACCTCATGACTACTCCCCTTAAGACCTCATCAGCAGAAATTCTGGTCTTCTTAGACAAAAGAGGCCTCCTGAAGCAGGCAAGACCTCTCAAAAGTCTAGTGGCCAAAAAGATATCCTACCAAGTTCTGCCACTACCACAAAGACCATGGTCATCTCATGGAGGATTGTTTCAACCTCAAAATTGAGATCGAGAGATTGATGAAGGAGGGTCACCTGTAAGAGTTTCTGGCAAAAAACATAGGCCCTGCTAATCCACCTCTAGTAGCCCTACACAATCAGCGACCTCTAGTTGGTGAAATAAATGCCATCGAGAGGAGATTAGAACGAGCTCGAAGGGAAGGCTTAGAACCCCGACAGTGTCTCTCCAGGTTGGAGATTTCATGTGTGCAAGATACTGGCAGACATTGGGAGTGTCGTGAACGTCTTCTATAGGAGGGCATTCGACTAGATGGGGATTCACAGGAGCTGGTTGATAGGGTCGGACACTGCTCTGACTAGTTTTAATGGCAACACATCCTACACAGATAGGATTCTTCGAGTCCCAACTACAGTCCGCATAAGTGACAAGGAGGTCACCGAGGTCAGGGATTGGATGGTGGTCAATGCCCCTAGAATATACAATGCAATCCTGGGATGAAGGGGGGTCATGGACCTGACAACAAAGATCTCTTTGCTAAGCTATAACATGAAAATCCATGTTAAAGATACCTAGATTGTCCTAGAAGGGGACAGACAGCTTGCCGCAGAATGTCACCTCACTGAAGGTAACGAAGAGAGCTTGCCCGAGCTCTAGAATGGGAATGATGATTATAGAATTCAAGCAGCCAGCAGAGGAGAAAAGGAGTTCCTCAACTTAAAATTCCTTGAGAAAAGGATAAAAATAAGACAATTGTTACCTAAAAAAATCAAAGGGAAGCTCTTGAACTCCCTTCAAGAGTACCAAAAGTTCTTCGCCTGGCACCCTAGTGACCTCGAGGGGGTGGATTGAAAGATTGCTAAATAGACGGTTGGACTCAAACCACAGGTCAAGCCGGTGAAGCATAAGAAGAGGACCATTGCCCCTAAACGAAATAAGATCATCGCTCAAGAAGTCCAAGCTCTTCTTGATATAGGAATTCTGAAAGAGGTGGTGTGCAAGGAATGGTTGGCCAACTAGGTTGTTGTGCCAATGAAAGAGGGGACGTGGAGGATGTGTGTGGATTTCACCACACTAAACAAATTTTGTCAGAAGGATTGCTACCCATTCCCAAGCATCAATCAAATGGTGGACCCGACAGCTGGATATTAGTAGCTGTGTTTCTTGGACACATATAAGGGGTACCACCAAATCCCAATGGCAGTGGAGGGCATGGAAAAGACCTCATTCATCCTAGAGGTCGGGACCGACTATTACATCAAAATGCCATTTGGCCTGAAGAATGCAGGGGCAGAATTCCAGTGAGCTATGCATAAGGTGTTCAAGAATCAGCTAGGGAGTAACATCAAGGCTTATGTGGATGACATAGTGATCAAGTCAAGGTTTAGGGAGTAACAATGAAGGCTATACACATGAAGCTCAACCTTGAAAAATGCACATTTGGAGTATCAGCAGGCAAATTCCTGTGCTTCATGATATTAGAACAAGGCATTGATGCCAACCCAGACAAAACAAAAGCGCTGCTGGACATTGAACTACCACAAAACATCAAAAAGGTTCAGAGTCTAACGGGGAAAATGGCAGCACTGGGGCACTTCATCAACAAAATGGTAGACGAAGGGGAAAAATTCTATGATGTCATAAAAAAGCTGAAGGATTTCCAATGGACTGAAGATTGTGAAATAGCTTTTGGAAAACTAAAAGACTTCTAGGGAAAGCATCCTCAACTCGTCTCTCTGAGGCTAGGAGAAGAAATCATGATGTACCTTACCGCAATAGAAAAAGCAGTCGGTTCAGTGTTGCTAATAGAAAGGTCAGGTTTACAGTTCCCCATTTATTATGTAAGTTGTTTGCTCTGAGGACCCGAAATTAGATATTCGGACCCGAAATTAGATATTCGGACCTTAAAAATTTTTTGTAAATCATAGTTCTTACCTCAAGGAAGTTAAAGCCATATTTTGATTTTTACCCAATAAGAGTATTAACCAACTTAGCACTAAAACAAGCTCTAGCCAAACCTGAGCTATCAGGTAGGATAATGAAGTGGTCTTTTGAGCTCTCAGGATATCAAATTGAACTTGAGCCAACGAAAGCAATTAAAGCTCAAGCTCTCTCTCAGACTTTGTAGAAGAATGTATTAGTTCTCCACTAGAGCTCACAAGCACCTGTGAAGGTAACTTCTGGACCCTGTATACAGATGGTTACACGAAACAAGAAAATTTAGCTGCGGGAATAATACTAATCAGCTTTGAGGGAATGAGAATCCCTTACTCTGTGAAGTACAACTTGCCAACCTCAAATAATGAATTCGAATATAAAGCTCTCTTAGCAGGTCTAAGACTTATAAGAGCTCTCCAAGTGCAAAAATTGTACGACAAAACTGATTCACAGGTTATAGCCAACCAAGTTGCTGGAGAATACTAAGCTAGAGAGGACAACATGATCAAATATCTCAATGGAGTAATTGATATCACATCTAAACTTGAGTATTTCCTCATGAGCGGATTCCCAAGAAGCAAAATGAAAAGGCAAACGCACTATCAAATGTCTACTGAGAGATAGCGGGGACAAATGCAGAGCTAGTAGTGGAACAATTATCCTCTCTGAGCATAAACTAAGATGAGAAATTGGTTATAGAAGATCAAGCAGACTGAAAGTATCCAATCTACAAGCTTATCGAAAATGGCGACCTTCCACAAGATCCCAAAGAAGCTTGACATATACGAAGATGGTCACCTCGCTACGCCATGATAGGAGATGATGAGGTATGCATTAAGTCATAGACCTGGCTATTACTCAAATGTTTAAGCCAGGGAGAGGGACAGTATGTCATTGAAGAGGTACACAATGGGATATGTGGATCACACATAGGAGCAAAGACCATTGCCAAGAAAATTCTGAGGACAAGATATTATTAGCCTTCAATGGTTTCGGACATTGAGAAAGCCATACAAAAATGCACAAGTTGCCAATTGCATGGGAACAAATCACATATGCCGCCAACAAGGTATTAATCCATCATCGCATCAGTACTTTTTGATATCTAGGGTAGTGACATTCTAGGATCCTTCCCGAAAGGAGTGGAGGGTGTTCAATACCTAATTGTTGTTGTAGAATACTTCACCAGATGGGTTGAGGCTGAGCCTATGGCAATAATTTCATCGCCAAAAGTCTAGTCTTTTGTATGGAGAAACATTTTGTGCAGGTTTGGGATCCCTCGAGCTATTATTTCAGACAATGGATGGTAATTCATTGGCGACCCGTTCAAAACATTCTGCGAGAATTTGAACATTGAACAAAGGTTGACCTCTGTAGCTCATCCCCAAGCTAATGGACTGGCTGAGGTCACAGACAGAACTATTTTGGAGATGAGCTATTGGACTGGTAGAGGTCACAATCCTACTTGTCTAGATGAAATTCCAAGCATTTTGTGGTTGTACATAACAACACTTAGAAAGGCTATTGGAGAAACACCATTCAGCCTATGCTTTGGTGTAGAGGCAATAATGCCAATAGAGGTTGGAATGAAGTCTTTAAAGACTGACAGAATATAATTTAGTCTTAAACAATAGGGAGAGAAGGGCAGACCTCGACCTTCTTGAAGAGGTCAGAAACAAAGCAATGGAGGCTGATAGAGTCTACAAAGGCAAGTCACAAATTTTTTCAACAACTGACCAAGCTACATGAAAGCTAGGAAGGACCTTACATAGTCCAAGAAGTCCATTAAGGATAGCTCCCTAATCCCAAAGGAAGATAACTCCTACGACCTTGGAATGCTTGCCACCTAAAGAAATTCTATGCCTAAAGTGGTTTAGATTCTACAGACCTTACAAACTTAGAAAGACCTCATTGAAAGAAAATATGACCTCAACGACCTCTTCAATTTTTGATGGATATCCAAGGACACTACTCAATGAGGCTATGAACAAGACTTGTATTTCATATACAAGTATCCTATTTTGA
>JAOXNR010046459.1:0-18685 GCA_028571225.1 Parsonsia alboflavescens | reverse complement strand
CGGAATTGCTATAAAACGCAATTGGCGAAGCGCAACAGCCAAAACGATATCGTTTTGGCTGCGAAATAAGTGGATGTATCCTTCAGGCCCACCTATTTTGCAGCCAAAACGACGTCGTTTTGGTTGTTGCGCTCCAGTTGCGCTCCGCCAATTACGTTTTATAGCAATCCTGTATATATATTTATATATTAAAAAACAAACACTTCAACAATAATTAATTTTAAAACCACTTTACATAAAGATTAAGGATAATATTTAACCACTAATAAGTTATCACAAATTATTAAATAAGAGATTACTCATGAAATTTTATATGTTTAGTTGGAAAAATTGAATATTTCAAGGTAAAAATTGCGTTCAAGGGCATGGTCAAATAGTTTAGAGATATAGTTTGTATTTTACAGATCCTGAATTTGACTCGATTTTACTGTTTGTCCTAATTTTGGTAAATTGTAGATCTTAACAGAATAGTCAAGATAAAAAAATGGGGTGAAAATATAAATTTTTAAGTTTAAATGGAGAAAGTATTAATTAATTAGCTTCTATTTTTTTTATTGAAATTTTCTACTATTAATTTTGCACATTTGGTTTATTGAGATTTGAGGGGAGACGAGAGAATTAGAGAAGTTTATGAAGGTTTCTAATAGTAATAAAAGGATGAGAAGAAAATGGGCAGATTCGACATAGGCATTTCTAATTTCTCCGAATAGGAGAGATTTCTTATAATTTTCTTTAGCGATTTGGAGTGAAATTAATTTGGGGAAAGTGATGTTTTTTATTTGGTCTTTTTGGAGGAAATTAAATTGCCCTTTTTATGGTAATCACGCCTCCACGAAATAAATTCCTGGGCTTGCTTTCTTTAAGGGCAAAACAGTGAAATATATGAATAAATAAAAAGAATATATGCATTATGGAAAATGAAAATTCTTAGGCAGGCAAGCAAGATCAGAGCGATATTGACGAATTAGGAATATATTTGTATTCGCAGGAAAAAGGAAAACAGCCGAGGGTTGACCATGGCATCAACCGAAGGAGAAGAACAAGGCAACAAGTCAACGAACCCTGCTTTGGAACGGGATCTGGATGCTCCATTTCAACCAGGCCTGGAATTGGCTCAGTTTGCTGCCGGATGTTTCTGGGGGGTGGAGCTGGCGTTTCAGAGAGTTGAAGGAGTCGTGAAAACTGAGGTCGGATACTCTCAGGGCGATGTTCATAACCCAAATTACAGGCTTGTTTGCACCGGCACTACTAAACATGCCGAAGTCGTTCGGGTTCAATTCGACCCGTCCGTTTCTTCTTATTCTACCCTGCTTTCCCTATTCTGGTCTCGCCATGACCCCACCAGCCTGAATCGCCAGGTACATCATTTTTAAATAACTGAAAACTGAGAAGAGGGCCGCAATGTTTTCTGCTGAATTTTAAACTCTCAAAATGATATTATTGTTTTGTTTTTTAAAGTTAATTTCTTTTGTTAATATATAATATTTGTCTTGAAGTTGTTGTTAGTATTTTGTTTTGTATTACTAAGTAACTATACAAAATCTTTCAGGGATCAAGGATGGCTGAGACATAAAACTTTGTTGGTCAAAGAGTTTATGTATCCTTCACTAAATTTCTTGATGAAAGTAGTAAACTGATCTTATGGTAATATTTTCTATGTATTGGATAAATATCCAATTTGTTTTATGTAGAAGATATGTTAGCACGAAAACCTATAACTTGAAAGATTTTCCATCTTTTTGCGTGTTATGAGAGTAGCATCTTTATTTGATCTTCTCTGGCATGAGATAAACTATCTGGGATCTCGTCTGGAACTGCAGCTTCTTTGTGCTGGAGTAGTGGGACAATGGGAATTCTTAAAATCAAGCATACTACTAGTATGCTAAGGTCAAAGCTTAAGTTATGCCAGGTGGGGCATCGTGCTGAATGTTTTTCAATGTTATTGTTGTTCTTGGTGGTCTAGAAGAGGGCAAACTTTTACCTTGGTGGTTATTACATATGGTGACAATGTTGACAGTTGTAGGGTGGTGGGGGCCGATTATAATGTGTGAGCATTCTGTCACATTCCATGTCCTAGTAAGGAAGGATAAAGCTCACAATATATGCCTAAATTGTTATTGTGAGGCTTATATAATCCTGGTGGTCAAAAGACTCAAAACCTTGAAACTTCAGATGTTTGCTACCTGAATATAGATATGGGGAAACATTTGAATTCTTTAGACGAATTCTATGTTATTTTTAAAGATTTGAACCTATATAAAATACACTTTGGGGTGCTGGGGTGTAAATTGAAAATCTATGGTAATTTGAGGATCTCTGATGGCCATGAAGTTCATTGAGAAATTACTGGATATTGTAGTTTCTTTCAATGGGATGAAAAGAGTAATTAAAAGTTGTTTTATACTTCTTTTACTCAGGAATAAAAGATTTTTAGGTTTGTTATTTGATCATTTTTGAAAATATGAGGGTGATCTTTGTGGCTGCCTTTACATGCTTATGTTTATTGATGAAAGAGCCCTTCAGTCATGTTATTTGTGTCATCTAATGATGATTTGCAGGGTGGTGATGTTGGCACCCAATACCGCTCTGGGATATATTACTACAATGAGAGCCAGGCTCAGTTAGCTCAAGAATCACTGGAACAGAAGCAAAAAGAATTCAAGGACAAAAGGATTGTCACAGAAATTCTTCCTGCGAAGACATTCTACAGAGCTGAGGAGTATCACCAGCAATACCTGGAAAAGGGTGGACGTCAGGGTCTCAAGCAGTCTGCTGCAAAAGGCTGCAATGATCCAATCAGGTGCTATGGCTGATGTAAAAGCTCTTAAGATTTGCTGCACGGTGAGTACCCATCCCAATCCATCGTCAACTAATAATGCATGAACTTGCAGTAAACATCTACTCGTATTAATTAGCCTAGTGGCCTTTTTATAACCCCAATGGTTCCTGTTGGATGGCAAACCGTAATGCTCTTATATGTTTAATTTTTATTTTGAAGTTTACAACTTAACTTCAGTTGTTGAGAAGCCCAGCGTCTCATACCATTCTGGTTTTAGACTGGACTTCCTGAACATGGATCATATTCCTGTTCTTTATTTAAGATTGAACAGAGCAGAATACAATAAAACTTTGGAAATCCTTAGTGGTTTTCTCAAATTTTTGATGTTTCTCATGGATGAATTACAACCAACAGTCAAAACAATGCAAAACAAGAGTACCATGAAAAATTTTATTCACTATTGCTAAACAACTGTTCCAACTGCATACAAAAGCTTTCCAGGTAATGTTTATGACGAATCACCTACAAATACACGATAGAACTACAAAAATTAAACAATTTTTACATTGCTTTCTGCAATGCAAAGGTCATGTTTGATCAGTTCAGCTACATGTCTTCCCTTTGTTTTCCCCAAAAGCCGAGGATAGTAGGGCTTGAGGGTGTCAAGAAGTTGCTGATAGAGTTTTTGGTCGCTCATCATCTTTGTCCGCTTCAAAGCTGTTTGAATCACATAGTTTCCAAATTGATCTCGAGCTAGCCGAAAGAGTGTCCTTCCATTCTTGGAAAATTTTGAAACCACAGTTTTGAGTCCTAACTCGGAATACCTCATGCATTTCTCAAGAACATGACTGCCTCCTTGTTTCTGAGCTAGTTGTTCTAAATTGCCTGCTAGACGGCGTATTATTGTCTCTGTTACCTCTTTATTGTTAAGATCCAACAGGTGCTGCACAACAAAGTTCCCTGATGGATCATTGGAGAGGAAAAGTGAATGATCTGCAAGATAGTCAAGAACCGCTGCTCTCTCTTCACCAGTAATGCAATCAAGAAAGTTGTTTACAGATATGCATCCCATTCTATCTATTGCTAAATCCAGTAAACGAGGTGCTATTGATTCAAGAAACAATAAAACTGGTTCCTCCCCAAACTTGACAAGGCATTTTCTAATAACAAGTGAGGCTGTCATGTGAGTCAAGAGTTCAAAGGATCTTCTGCGCAAGATTTTGGTAATAGTTATTGCCATTGTTGGAATCCTCTTGATCCTTTTTATGAGTCTCCCGATCGACTTTGAACCTTTTTCTGTCAAAGCAACAGTTAAAAATTCATCTGGTTGGCTCTCTGCTCTGTTGACAATTAACTGAAGTTGATCTAATTGGCACTTCTCGACTAACATTCCAAAGACATGGTATCCATTGCCATCTGTCATCAGCTCAAACATTGACCCTAAAATACCCTCCAGTATTATCTGAATCCCGGTGTGGTTCCCCTGTTCAATAAGTCTCTGCAACTCCTCTGAGCCACTGCGGATTCTGGCCCTTGTCATAAAGTAGTTTTCTCCTTCAAAATTTGAATTTTGTTGGATTGGATATGTAGAAGAGTAACTGGGATTTGAGAAGTTATTGTTCAGGGATCCACCGTTCTTGATTTCTGGCCTGAAGATTTCATATCCACTTGTAGCGTCGGTTCCGTTTGAAAATTGATTTCCCGTCACTGTGCCATTCATTGCATGATTTCCATCTGAAAATCGATGGCCGATTGCGTTGCTGAAGAATCCATAACCATAGGTTGTATGACTTCCGGAAAAGAAAAGACCAGATTCACAATTCGAAGATGAAGAGGAGCTCTGTTTCTGAATTGATAGATTGTTATTCACGGACAGAGTTACGCCGTCAGCAGAACAAAAAGCACCGCCATTCACACTAGAACATCTGGCGGGAGTTCCGCCCTGTCCCAATTCAAAATTTCTATAAGAATGAACGATTTCTTGAAAACCTCCTTCGGCATTGAATCTCTTCGGACTCTCCATTGAATTTTGATAAACCCTCAACCTGATCTTTGGAGAGAAATTGAGGAAAGTTTAACTTACAACGAAAACAAGAATAAGAAATTCACAAGGGTTTTGTGTGTATTTATAGTACGGCATTTGGTTTTCCCTGTTCGAAAAGGATTAGAATTTCTTCTCTGTCTGAGAATTTTTAGTTTATTTAGTTTTCCATATCCGGAAACGGAAAGAATTTCAATTTCTTTTCTCTGAGAATGATTACTTATCAAGCTGCTTCTAGTTTCCAATCCTGATATTCAAAGTATATATTAATCTTGGTTTCCTTAAAAATCTTGATCGCCTTTAATATGCCGCAAATTATGAAATTGCATAACAGATTTGCCATGTAATTTCACCGCATAACAACTACTATTAATTCTCTTGTTATAGAAAGTTTTGGACTAATTAAAAAAATATGGTCAATTATTACTCCATAATTTATCAAAACGGTATCCATAACATTACATATGCTTAACAATACAAGAAAAACCTTGAAGGAAAGCAAAAGGGACATTCAACTGCCTAAATGATCCTTATTGGATCATCAATTAATAATAAAAACATACCATTATTGAATCATCTCTATATTAGCATAACACTACGTGAAACTTAATCACACGAAATCAAACATGTCTGAAAAGTTTACGAACTTATGACTTGCAACTTTGAAAGTGGCAGCTTTGGAATGTTTATCAAAGTTCATCCTTAGTAACCCCAGTTGGGTTATTGGAAGAATTCTTGATGGGATAGGAGGCTTGCATTGCAATGCCACAAAGTCCCTCTTTAGCATGAACTCCTCTCCGCATTCTTATGTAGCCTCTCTCTCCCCATTCAGGTCCCCAAGAATTTCTTACAGTCCAGTATTTGGTACCATCAAGGGTTGTTCCGTAGCCTACTACTGCCACCCCATGGTTCAGCTCTGTTCCACATTCTCCAGTAAACACACCCTGAAAACCGAAATTTTATGCATTAATCTGCAAGACCCTTTTAAGTTGATCATGAAAAAGGAATGAAATTTCGAATATTTTGGTTTTATTACCTCAGAGTAGAACTGGAAATCACTGCCTCCTGCATCAATGGCGACAGAGATGGGCTGGTTTGCCGCGGCTTTCAGGAGTGCATCTTCATCGTTACTAGGCACATCTTCGTATCCATCGATTGATACTACAGGATGATTTGCCTGCAAAATCAAATCATGAATTGTGGATTTTGTTAAGCGATTAAATTTAACCCTTTCTATTGGCTTTTATAGCAAGCAGAAATTTATCAGGGCGGAGATTTTGAATTGGACTCCATTTCCCTTGTTGATTTAATTACCTTAGTCTTATCGCATGCTCCGTTGCGTGCCCTGTAAGGATAACTCTGCTCTGTTGTAATGCCCCCTCGTTTCTTGATGAACTCAAATGCCAAATCCATCAGCCCTCCATCGCATCCTTGATTTTCTCCATGATCACAATCCACGAGCTCTTGTTCTGACAATGAAACTAATTTATTTGTTTTGATGAAGTTTATTGCCTCCACTCCAGCCACGGTGGAAAATGCCCAGCAACTACCTGTTTTTTGTCAAAAAGGACATTTTAAAATTTAAACCATAACCAAACAAAGATCGATCTTTATGAAACCATTATCTCAAAATTGCTTGTCAATGTGGATTTCTTTTCTTACCGCATTGGCCTTGATCCTTGATGGGATTGACTGCACCTTTCTGCCTCCAGTCAATGGAAGGAGGGACATTATTTACATTGGCATACATGAATGTTCCGTTTTCCGGTCGGGCTCCCCGGAACATCTGGTGGTGCTTAACCTTAGAACCAGCATAGAAGCTTCTGAATTCATGGTTAGTCATATCAGCAAACTTGTTGAGCTTCAACTTGTAAGGCTTATCCTTCTTGTTGAAGTTATGAACATAGTGAACATTTGCTTTGAACACGTTAAAACGCCTCTGTTTTTCGTGAAGGTTTGTGGAAATTGTGTGATGACTTCTCCACCTCTCATACAAACCCCACAAACTTTCTTCAGTTTCCAATTCCATTTCATGGAAATCGAAACTCTCCGTGATTCCCAGAAGCAAAGATAGAGAAAGAGCAACTAGAAAAACCCTCTTGATTTCTGCCATCGTTATAGACCTATAACTAATGATCAAACAAACTCAATGCTTGGTAAGGTACTACAAGAGAAGGGGGCTTTTATAGAAAAACTTGTGATCAAGAAATGGACAATTGAGGGCACAAACGATCTGAAATAATTTATGAAGATAACAAAGAATCTATATGGTGATAAATAAAATGAATTTGAGATACACAAGGTATTTATTTAGGTATGGCCTTCTATATACGGAGTTTTTTAGAACCTTTTTAGCATGAAAAGAAGGAACAAAAAGTTGTTGAGGCAGCCTTTTGCTTATGAAATTCCTGTTTGAAAGGGCAGGATGGAGTGTTTAGATTGATCATTTCAACTTTCTATTACAAAGTGACGACAAATTATTACACAATTCCAAAGGTTGTTTTTTAATATCCGTAGATTGATGGGGGATTGGCATGTTAGGCACGTTACCGGCCTGGGTGAAGAAGAATAATAGTATAGGTACAGTTACTACTGGGCAAAGCAAAGGCGAATGAAGGCCGAAAAGGTGACGAGCTTTATCTCTATATGGCTAAGGAATTGTGAAGTTTACTTTTCTAATAACTAAACTTCTTGATTGTAACGGATTTTGATGTCATGAAATTTATTGAGGACATGGCCAAAATTTGTTTGTTTGTTTCTTAAATGTTACTTCTTTTGTTCAAAATGTAAGTTGTTTTAAATTTTAGACTTTTGATCTCTGCATTTGTCGTTCCATCCACTAACATATTCCTATCCGAGGTATTAATTAATTTGATGATAAGCAGAAAATTACTATTAGATAAAAAGAATTTCCTCAAAATTTATAGGAATTAAAAAATTAAAATATCTGTTATTGTACTATTAATACTATAACATATAACATCATTAACATCATAAATATAATGAAATTGTTTTACCAATTGAGTAAAAATCTATTCCAAAGAACCAAGTATAACGTTGAGGAGGGGATGGGTTGTCATGAATGTCCATAATATGTAGTAGTAGAAAACCTAGAATTGACACTCGTGCTTGCATTGGTCTGGGACGAGAGGCAGAAGTCACCGGGTGGAAACTTCAAGTTTAGGACAAAACTATCACTAACTATAGATCATTTTAACTAACTGTTTTTTGTCACTAATTATTAATTAATTACTTCTTTCGATCGGAATTTAATGTCCATATTTTCATTTTGATATGTCTCATTTCCTAAATTAGTTAAATTTTTTTTAAAAGAAATTAATGTATTATTGAGTGTAAAATAAACTAGGTCAAATCATTTTTTTAAAATTTATGTAAAGTCATAATGAAACATTTAATTTCGGATCGAGGGAATAGGTATTTGAAAGTGTTTTTTCTATATATCTCTCTAATGATTTATACTGAAATGGTATTTAGAATTTTTAATGAATGATCCGAGGATATTTTAATTAAAAAAAAGGTTATCTTAATTTTAATCGTTCGTAATTATCGGTTGATGACTCGTATTTAGTAAATAAAAACAAAAACATCCATGCAAGGTTTGATCAATAAAATTGAACATTAACTTCTACTTCAAGGGAACAATTTATAACATACTACAGTACTTGGAAAGAATTCTAGAATTGCCTCTGGCGAGGAGGCGACCGAAACGTATAAGATACTGTAACTTGGAACTTGTCAGAAAGGGCATTACTTTCTTTAGTAGCCTTACTGGACATGGATACATCTTGTGGAATTTTTCTCTCTCTTTGAGAAGACGTCTGCTATTAATTTATGGCCTTACCTTAATCTATCCATAGAGTTACGTTCTACCATAGATTATGACATTCTCAGAAAGGGCATCAGTTTCTCTCTAGGATAATCGGCATGCCAGTGTGAAAACGAAACAGGTTGCGGGAGGTTGAAGAAAGATTAATAACACTGACTTGTGGGCTGTGGCCGTATTCCATCTTAGGAAGGAATTAAAATGCATATTGCCCGCAACTCGCAATATATCTCTGTCAATATTTAGATATTCAGTTCATAATTTTTTTTTTGACAGTTTACATGCACTTTCACTGTTTTTTTAAGATTTTACTTTCGAAACATTAGTACAGACTGACTTATTTTAAGTCATGATGGGTTAAGTTATCCTTGGGAAATTTTCTTTTGATAAAAATAGTAATTAGAACCTTAGAAAGGTCTATTTTGTTATTGTTTCACTCCTTCGAATATACCGACATATTTCGATGTAGTAATAATATAATCTTTCCCATTTTATTCAACGAATTGAGAGTTAATTATCTTGATAGCAAAAAATTCTTTATTTAAATTAAATCTCACATAAGTTAGAATTATAACTTGTCTCTCACCCAATCAATAATTTCAATTTTTTTTTAGTGTGTACGGATCAATTCGGATGTACCTTGATTGTTTGGTTAGGAATTGTAACTCACCAAAATTAGAATATGCCTCGAGTTGAACTCACGATAAAATATCTCTATTATGCAGGCTTCATCTCTCATTAATTTAAATGTTCACTCTCACCTCTCTAATTTATAAGTCATTTGAGTTTTTTCTGTTTCTAATAAGTTATTATTGGTAGTTTAATAGATATTTTACTCATTTTTTTTCAGATATTAAATTTTTTTTTAAAAAAACATTTTTCTCTCTTTATTTCTTAATTTTTTCTGCAAAGGGAATAATTCATTTGTATTCTATTTAAATTTTCTAGTGCAATGTATTTAGTTTGGATTGTTAGTTTAATAAATAGTCATTAGCGACTCAAAATTACATATCAAAATAAAGACAAATAATAATAATAAAAAGATATCACTTCAAGCTTGATGCGGATACCTGTAAGGAGAGTTGCGGGTAAGGGTGTGGTCCCACAACTCCTTGACTTGTTAATTTTGGTAATGATGGTCGCCTATTTGTGATAGTTAGCTATTAATTTTTTATATAGAGGAATCAGACTTATGAACAATAATGCTCAATTAAGTTGTCTTTGGACCCCCTATGACTCCTTACCTTTCTCACGAAGCAAGAACTCCACTTTCTACCACATCCAAGAGCATGAATCTTACAAGCTCTGACTCGGTGGATTCCCATTCATCGGTCGGTGCTCGTCTTATCTCTACGTTAGGATTCGAGCTATCGATTTCGATGATTTCAATCAGAATTAGAAATAGCAGCAAAGTTCCTTGCTTCCGGATCAGAGCGATTTGATTGATTAGCCCTCCCTTCACCCCTTGATAAGTAAGCACCTTACGTTTCAAAATCAAAGGTTTTCAGCAATGGCACCTGTGCTTTTTTTGTCCGATATCAAATCATCACGATGGGAAGCTGGGGCAGCACACCTTCTCTTCACACCTCCGCCTCCAGTTCTTCCTATTATGTTCTTAGGTAGGAGTGGGTAATTCACTCACATACGAATTATTGGTCGGTTTGGCGACTCATGCCTCCTAAACAAAAGGTCATACTAAAAGGTCCCTCTATCCACCTTTCTAAGACAACAGAATAGATCGCATTCCTCTAAAAAGTCTGCCCTCCAAATGATGGTTGCTAGTTGCAGCTAAGATGGTGAGCAAGAATCCGATGATTTGGTGATGGAAGCCGAAAAGCAGCTCCAACTCTTAACTTTCAGGAAGTTTCCTAAACAATATACATTGCCTCTGGTTGTTAGTAGGATTGATATCCTTCCGTCTGCGACTTGAAAAATTCTGGTAAAGCGGCAAGAGTTTACTTATTATATTAATAGGGTAACTGGTAGTTGCTTTATAGAGAGAGAATAACTTTCAAAGATTAGCTACAGAAAGAGACCTAAAGCTTAGCTCTATATAGGTACAGCCAACCGATCAAACCAAGGAGCAGAGCAATCTGATAGTTTCTTTCTTATTATTAAGTCTTTTAACTTGTGTAATTTATCAATTTAAAGCTCTAATTGAATATATTAAGATTAACATTTGGCCTTTTATCAAATTTATCAATTTAAAGCTCTAATTGAATATATTAAGATTAACACTTAACCTTTTATCAAATGTCAGGCTGCAATCATAAATAATATAGTCAAAGTTGTGACTGGTGTATCAAATATTATTCCTTTTTCCGTGCAATAAATCCTACGTATTACTTTCTAATTAACCAGTAAATACATTTATAAATTTAAAAAATTAAAATAGGCTAATTATGCAGTGAAGTTAAAGTAGACAGTGTAAGATTCATCTCTAATACTAGTGAGCGGCGTCAAGAGGAAATTCCTCGTTGACCCCTTCAGGAAAAAGCTCATATTATCATATTTGCTGATTCCATTTTCCAATTCAAAGCTCACCGCCTCTTCGAAATACTTTGAATCTGATTCATCACCATTGGTATTGCATCTAAGCTTAATTCTTATATCATCATCAGATCTGTTTTTGTCCCGGAGATTGCTGTACATATAGCATCCCTTTCGGTCATCGGATTCCAAGGAAACCGTTCCCCGTTTCCCGTCGAGCCCAGGAACAATGTTGAAGGTCGAAGGATCTCCACTTCCTACTGCATCCACAAGCGTCAGATATTCATCTTTTCCTTGATGCATCAGAACAAAGCCAGGCAGATCGTACGGTTCCAGCTTCGCCTTTGTAATTTGTGATGAATTTTCTTCTACTACTACGAATCTAAAAGTTGCGCCGGCTGCGACGTCGGTTCCGGGTCCGGTAAAATTCTCCATTTTTATGGTTCCGTTGATATTTGCCAGGACAAAACTTGAGCCGTCAGATCCTTGGCTAAAGGACTTTAGATCTGAGTTGAAATCCTTTAGAATTGGAGAGATAATTGTGTCATCAAGAGGTGCACCCGGTGTCAGTTCGACTTCCCAGTCACCGGTGGATAGACCGGCAAGTACATAGGGTCCGTAGAGGATGGCTTGAATTGATTGAAATTCTGGACGATCATCTGTTAATATACAGAGTATAACTTTAGATCAATTTAATCAAAATAACTAAAAATTTTTTTTGAAAAAAAAAAAAAACAATTAAAAGGAGTGAATAAAAAGGAAAATTCGAATATAGATAGGTCCATGGAACATGAACCTTGCATCTATATCAAAGTTAAAGAATTATTATTTTTTTTTTCCATAAAAAATACAACTATTTTTTGAATAAAAATTGTGAAGTAGCTCCAGTCCAATAGAACAACCCATAATAGAATTTTCCAAATAAAAATGCATGCATGCCATGCCTACCGACCTTGAATGGGTTCAAGTCTAAGATTTAGTGGCAGCTCAATACTGATTTTGTCACCGGAAGTCCACTTGCGAGTTATTGGAACGAAACTGCCTGCTTTGTCATTAGCACAAAATTAAAATTAGGAAAAATTAAGTCCAAGAAATTGAATGAGAGCCAAAATACTCCCTCCGTCCGGAATTGCACAAATTTTAACAAAATTAATTTACTTAATTTATTTTAAATTTAATTATATTAATTTCTTAATTAATTAAGGAAATAAAATATTCATTTCCGGAAGAGAAGTATATAATGTATATAATAATCACGAAAGAATAAATGGAGAAATAAAAGAAACCTGGTTTCATTTGGGAATATTTGTGATTATTATTTACTGAAACCTTTGCACCCTCTCCTCCATAAGCCCAAACTGGAATCCTCAAGTTCAATGTTGCCTCTTTTGCTTCTGCTTCCTGTTTAATTTAACAGCAAATTAAGCCATTACTCAATGATTTTGTTCAAGGTTTTTCACACACAAAAAAGAATATATAGTAATAAATAAATAGATATAAAATACCAAAATTGTCACGGTTGCTGTCAGGCGAGATTCCCATGAAACAATGGGATGAACATCCATTTCTAGCTGAATTCCTGCAGATCTCCATTTAAGTGAAGTTGATATGTATTGTATGATATAAAGCTCTTTCCCCTTCTGATCTTCAAAGTAAATCGAATCTCCTAACTTTGCAAATGACTCAACTCCCATGCCATAGTCGCACCAGAAAGATTCAAATTTCGTTCCCCATCCATGGAAAGATCTGGCCTTTGAAGCACCCCGTTCCAGAGGAAGCATATAGATCATAATTCCAGGTTCCGTTCCCCTTTGTACTGGCAAAATTCCATTTGTTAGTGCCCTCTCGTAATAATCCCCATACGAAGTATCCTTTGTCCACGTGAACAGCGTTCGAGCAACCTATCCGATATTATCGTGTCTTAATATGGATTAAGAGGTTAATTTACTCGTGAGTAGTCTAAACACAATTTTTAGTTACCTTCAACATGTTAAAAACTGTGCAGCCTTCTTCAGTCTCTGATGTGAGGGAGGAAGCCAGTCGATTCGGATCGCTCCAGTGCTCGGAAACAGATTGACCTCCAGTTGCATAAGTGTGAGAAGAGTTGATAATGTCCATGAAGAATGTTGGCATTTCCTAGGAGAATCAAGAGAGGAAAATGATTATGCCAGAGATAAAGCTGGAAATGATCTTCATGAGCTGATAGATAGTATTGTATTTTACCTTATAAAGGGTATCTCCAGTGAGTTCGTACCTCATCTGGGCTCCAATAACGATTGGAATATGTGTATTGGCATGAAAACCAGAGAGTTCATCAACCTGCAGCAGCAGCATATTGCAGATTAATTAATGAACATATATATAAAATTAATTAAAAAGAAAAGAACCTTAAGAGCAAGCCCTCCAAGGAAACATGGCTTGTCGAAAAGGTGAGCTAATATTAAGTGCTTCTTGTCTCCCTGTTACACGAAATGGAAAATTAAAAGGTAAAGTTCCGAAGAATTGACTGATATAACTAATGGTTAATAATATAACTCACTGTTAAGGCGTATAACTGATAAAGAACATCATTCATGCCACCAGTTTCTTCATTCAGCGATGCCCAATGTCTCTCTATGGTGTATTTTCTTATCACATTCTCTACACGATCGTAGAAGTAATCAACCATCCAAGTCAATATTTCAAAAGCTTTCTTGTTTCCAGCAAATGTGTATTGATCAAGGAGACCTTGCAATATCTGTAATAGGATTAAATTAATGACCAAGAAACCATATATAGAAAAAATTAAAAATGAATCGATGAATTTATCGTACCTTGTGAATTGTATAATAGGGTGCCCATACTACTTGTAAGGCTTCCACTTTATCAAATTCCGCGGAGGGAAAGGCAGAGAGGTATCCGTTCCCCAATTTCTTTTGACATTGGTATAGACCTTCAACTAATTCTGTCATTCTCTCTTTGATTGTCTCATTATGAGTGCTAGCCCACATCCTGGCTGTGCCACTCAAATAATGCCCTTCGCAGTTCACAAATGAATAAACATACGGTTAGATATCCTTGTAAGGGAGCGTAATCTAAACAAGAGGAAAGAAAAGTAAACTGACCTACAAAATGACCTCGAAGCTCGCAAGTAGGACCCTCCCAACCTCCATAGGGGGTGCCCGGGGTGGGTAAACCAGCAGTCTTCCTGAAATTCCATAGTAAATTGTCAACCTCCAGGAGTAGCAGATACTCCAAATTGGTCTGCTGGCCTTGCCAATGAAGGGAATGAGGCAGCAACCTCACATCTTCCAAAGGTACTTCCTTTAGAAAATTACCTCCTCCTCCGTTATTATTAAGATTCCTGATTTTACCGTACTTCATTGCCAAATCATGATCGCCATCCTCCTTCCTCAGCATCTTCCTTGGAAACAAATTGAACCCGGCATCATTCTGATGATGATGGTTGTAGCGGGAGAATATCTCTTTCTTCAGAGTTTGGTTTTTAGATCCGTCCAATTCAGACATGAAAGTTTGGGATGATGATTGAATGACATTAGTACACTGCTTGCAGAAAACGGATTCCCAGAGCAGAGACAAAACAAGCAGAGTTAAGAACGACTTATAAGAATGCGCCAAATGTGGTTCCATTCTTCTCATTACCACATGAATGAAAGCTGCAATAAAAATTAAAGACGGAATCAGAAGAGAAATGACATCTAAGTTATAGAGAGAAATTGATGATATAGAGAAGAGAGAGGAGAGGAGATTGTAATCGGATGCTGATATTGGAGAATCGGGTCGAGGATCATATTTGTGCGTGTCAAGTATGTGTAGAAAAAATAGGTGTTGGATAATGGATATATTTTGACTGTGTCCGGTGAATCTTCTAAAATTGATATGACTGCTTTATGTGGGTAAGGTCAAATTTATTTTGGACTAATAAAACACTATTGGTTTGGGTTATTATAGCTGTCTTTGTTGGTATCATATATTTTGTTTTCTAATATGCGTTACACTTAATAATAGATTATCCCTTAAATGAAAAGGCTATAAAATTTGTAGACACTTTCTAGCATACCTATAAAAAAAATTTACACATGCTCAAAAGGATCATGTAGTTTATCTTGTTAGGATTGAATTTATAAAATAGGATTTTTCGTCTATTTGATCCCACAAGTTTTTTTTTTTTCCAACCATTATAATCCCTCAATATTTTATAGGCAACCGGTATGGTCCCTATTACTATTTTTCAACAAAACGCTAGTTGTAACTAGTCATTTATTGGTATAGAATAACATTTTAGGGGGAAAATTATCAATATCATCCTTAATGTTAAAAATCTATCTAATCCTTATTTTTGTTTTTTTTTTTTAAAAAAAGATGCATTTGGATTAACAAATCCAAATAAATTAACTGGGCAATCAAAATTCATTCACAACCCTTGAGTTGGTTGGATTTTGAGTAGAAAGGATGAGATGAACAATTTTGCCCCTAAAAAGTTATCCCGTACCAATAAAATGACTAGTAGAAAAAAATAATAGTTGATACTAAAATGGCTGTCTATAATATGTTGAGGGACGGTTGAAAAAAAACTTATGAGATCATACTATAGTTTGGTTCAAACATGTGGGATTAAATAGACTAAAAGCCTTATAAAATATATCTAAAAAATAATTAAAAGTTTTTTTAATGTTTATTAACCAAATTTGATTTATTTATAATGTATACAAATGTTTCCTTATTATGCATGAATTCAACTTCAAGTCTTGGTGATATAAATTTTTAAATATAAACCTAAGCTATGTGGTGTTCGAATGTGGATGTTTTATTCTTTCTTATTCCAATGGATTATTGTAGATTCTGATCTATCCGGAATAGTGAATATCATAGTATTTGATAAGTTCGGAAATTCATATATTTCATCTCATTAATTTGTCAAACTATAGCTTAATTATGATGTCGAATTAAAATTCCTAATTAAAATGTGATGTAAAAAGAAAATACTCCTTCCTTCATTGGGAATCAAATGTCTCAATTGGAATTAGTTTATTAATACGTTGCATCATCAATTTTCTAAATAAAATTTTTACTAGTTTAGGAAATGAGATTTTATTTTCCGGACAACCTAAAATGGAATATGAAAATATAAAAAAGCTAGAATTATTCTTGCATGCATACTCTTTTTATTATATTAATAAAACATTAACTTTTCTTAATTTATTAAATAGTTTTTTTTTTAAAAAAAAAAACAATTATTGCAGGTTTAATGTCAAAAGATACTATTTTGAAAACAGAAAGACAAATATTTATTTGAAAGAGAGAGAAACATATGAAAGTAGAATGTACTCCAAAAGGAAATTCAAAATAGAAAGCTCCAAGTTTGATCGGAGACGAAACGTCTGCCAACCATTCGTTAAATAGGAAGAAATATACATAACAGGGTACAGGAATAATGTAAAGCCAAACCTACCATCAAACAAAATATGAACTCTTTTGGAAAGAAGAAGATAGGTAACAAACTACCTAATGTTAAACTTCTTCTGCCAAAAATAAGAAGATTCATGACAAACTACCTAAAACAAAATTTTCATGTCCTTTTATCTTTTTTTTTTTTCCATTCCAGTCACACACAAATCCATTCATCAGCATGGGACATGAGGACAATGTTTAATACTTGAATACAAACAGCTGAATCTTTTGAATGGAAATGGAAGAAGAGAGAACAAATTAATTGTAAGTGTAGATTTATTTTATTTCGTATCTTTTGGTTGGTCAAATCATAAATATTTACGTCAAAGAAAATTTGCAAGAGAGAAAACATTAATTACAATAGGAGAAATGGATGATCACATCTAACCGCCAAAAATAAAAGATATAAAGAATCAGATTATCACAGTCTGAGAATACAAAATTCACTACACGTTTCTGAATTTCGTTTGTTGTTTATCTTTGCAATGATAAGGTTAACAATGCCTATAACTATCTTCAAAATCAAATCCTCCCGTTATTTGGGGTTTTTCAGAGATCTGCCCTTCCTGGGTATCTGGGGAATGGTATGACATCTCTAATGTTCTCGATGCCCGTGGCAAAAAGAATCATTCTTTCGAACCCCAAACCAAAACCACTGTGTTTAACAGTCCCATAACGACGCAGATCCAGGTACCACTCGTATGGCTCAAGTGGCAGTCCACTTTCCAGTATTCTGCATCAATATAATGAAACCAATTATCAATCTATATAAAAGAGTCAAGAATGCAGGAATAATAAAAGTACTATGGAAAGAAAAATGTGAAGGCAAAGGGGGTCGGTACCACCAAGGTAAACCAGAAGCCATCCTTACCTTGATCTCAAGATCTCATAATTCTCTTCCCTTTGGCTTCCCCCAATTAGTTCTCCCACCTGAAAGAGGGGGTCAAGATGTTACCACAAATACTAATGGTGTATATGTTGTAAGAGTTTTGCTTCATTGGGAATCAAGTTGGAGAGAGAAGTGACTGACTCTACGACTATAATATACATCCTCTTACCTTTGGCACAAGCACATCCATAGCAGCAACTGTCTTCTTGTCATCGTTGAGCTTCATGTAGAATGCTTTAATTCCTTTCGGGTAGTTATACACAATAACAGGACCTTTGAATTTCTCTTCAGACAAGTACCTATCAACCCAGCAATCAGGTATCAGAATAAGTTTTAAGTACAAAGTGAATCCAACAAACATTCCATGTGCAACCATGTTACCTCTCGTGTTCAGAGGCCAGATCAATTCCCCATTCTACTTTGTTCTCAAATTTCCTCTCTTTAGATGCCTCCTCAAGAATTGCAACTGCTTCGGTGTAAGTTATTCTGACAAAGTTGCTCAAGGCAACCATTTTAAGTCTGTCAATGCAACTTTTGTCAATAAATTTGGCCAGGAATTCCATGTCATCGAGGCAATGATCAAGCAGCCACTGGCACAGAAATCTCACATATGCTTCTGCACAGTTCATATCATCCTACATAAACCATTAAATGTCAGTAATTGCTTAAACTGCCATATTTTTAGACTGACTGACAAATCAGTGATCACGAAGTCAACAGCCACCATTCCCCACCCCCACACCCACACCCCCATCTTCCATCACCTTCAGAAAATTCTCATCTTTTTTTTTTCCCAAAAAAAATCAAGGGAAATTTTTTTTTTTAAAAAAAAAGACTTGTCACAAATGAACACATTCACTTATCCTAATCTATGTTTACATTCTTTAAGAAAACATTTTTCACCAAATCCTGACTGATATAATACCTAGAACTTACCAAAAGATCACCATTTGAAACCAGAATTATAACAACACCACCAGTTAGAGGAAAGGTGACAGGACTTACATGTAAAATTTCATATATTATTACTGAGACCATATGGAAAATCCTCTGTTACCTAGAGAAGATTGATATTTGTGGAAATGAAAGCCAAAACTCTTAATTGTCTATTAACAATTTAATTTCTGATTTTGTTAAAAAAGAGAGGGGGGGGGGGGGGGGTGTTTGTTATGCCACAAAAAACAAAACTGG
>JAOXNR010046439.1:0-18690 GCA_028571225.1 Parsonsia alboflavescens | reverse complement strand
TTTCAGTTCAGTGTATTAAGTTTTTAATTTTATCAATTTAGTCCCAAAAGTTTTTAGAATGAAAACCGACCGGTTCATCGGTTGAACCGATCGGTTTTTACTGGTTTGCTAAAATACTATCGGTTTTTGAAATAATTAGTTTTTTCCCTTGAATCGGATCGGTCAACTAGCCAGTTCCCAGTTTGATCGGTTGGACCGGCCGGTCCACAAAACATTGCTTCACAAGGAGCAATAATAAGTTTTAGTCTACCATGAGGGAGATTTTAGCTTTACCAAAATTGAGAACAATTATTTCCAATTTTCCTAAATCTTCATAACATTTTACACATTACTTATATTTGAAACTAACTTTTCATTCTATATCCATCTTGACTTTTCATTTAAAAAAAAATAAAAAACAAAAACAAAACTTAACATGCATTTACTATCTTATCCCTATGCATTCAATACACACAACTACAAAACCTAACAACCTATAAAAATGAATTGAAGAAACCATAATTAAAATCATTTATTCGATCAGAAATTTCAAATCATATCTAAAAAAATTACTCAAAGAACCATTCCCTTGTCGGAGAGAAAGGAAAAAACCAGCTTTTTATTGTGTTTGGTCATTAAGTAGGTGATTTTTGTTTTCCACAATCAAAAAAACGAAGGTATGGGATGCTTAGAGGTACATTGTTCGGTTTGTTTCTTTGTTTGTTTTTTTTTTTTGTGTTTGGAAGCCTAGGTTTGTTCGTTATGTATTGTTTTTTTGGCGTATATTTGGGTAGTAGCATTAGGAAGGAAGGAAGATGGGATTGCAGAGATTGCGGTCTAAGTGGGTAAATTTTGTTTCTTTCTATATTGATTTCGAGACTTGAGATAAGGGAGGTTTTGGTTTTTTTAATGGGGGTTTTGGTCTCCTGTGAAGTGGGTTTCGGTCTTGAGCAGGGGGTTTCAGTATTAAGTAAGGGACTTTCAAGACTCTAGAATGGGTTTCGATCTTTAGAAGGGGTATTTCGAGACCTGAGTTGACGGTTTCAATCCTTGAGAGGGTGATTTCGTGCCTTGAGAGTTGGATTTTGGACCTTGAGAGGGGGATTTTGGTCCTTCTCCTCCATTTAATAATTTTTTTCATTGTTTAGTAGTCATTTTTGGAATAGGTTTCTTTGTATTGTTTGTAAAAATGGATTACATTAGGATTGCTATTCACAAAGGTTCTCTAAGTGGAAGGGTGTGTTTGCTAGTCTTACCATCCGAAGTGAACTATGAAGATTTTAGGAGAACTATGGCAAAGTGCATGAAGATTGACTTAAATCAATTTGACAGACAAATTTCAATTGCTTCTAAATTTTATGATGGAAGTATTAAATTAATAGACATTGAAGACATGTATGGCATCATGCATTTGAAGGGGGAAGCCGATCCTAAAGTTGGGGTCTTGAACAAAATTCAAAGAATTTACAAGGGTGGCATCGGTGGTGATACTAGCGGTAATTGTCCATCCCGTCCAAATGATTATACAAGGGACAAATTTATTGATGCAAATAATGAAGTGGGGACATTTGAATATATTCACATAGATGATGGTTATGAATACAATGAAGAACATATTCGCAGCTTTGAGGATGATGATGATGACAACTTCCACGATGGGATGAGACAAGTGATTCCATTTGAGCAATTTATATCGAACCCTGCTACTCAGTTTACAAATATGGTCTAGAATGAAGTACGACGAGGTGCATTTTTTGGAAGATGATACTGTTCCACCAGTGGGTTTTATAGGAAAGGATGCAGTCTTTAACAATATGGATGAATTGGTAGCAACAGTCAGTCAATATTTACTCGATAATCGATTTCCAAATCACATGGTACGTTCAGATAAGGTAAGATTTGAGGCACGATGTAAGAACCAAAAAAATTGTACTTTCATGGTAAATACACATTGTAGAGCTGGATGCCAGATTTGGGTTATTCACAAGTTTATCTCGACTTACACTTGTATCCAAATTGTACAACAAAGCCAAACTAAGAATGTATGTTCAACAACGATTGATCATATGTATGCTGGTAAACTCGTCTATGCAAATCACACCTTAAAAATATGTGATTCAAGACATGCACGAGAATTATGGTGGGAAGCTCAAATACGAAAAGGCTTTGCAATCTTTATAGCGTGCAAAAGACATAGCCTATGGAACTCTAGAAAACTCATACAGACAACTACCGTCATACCTCCACATGTTGGAGAGTGTAATGCCGGGGACGGTTACCAGTATACATATGCAAGAAGAGCAGTTTCTGAGGTCATTCTGTATACTTGGTTCTTTGATTGAATTTTTCAAGTACATGAGCTCTGTAATTATCTTAGATTCAACACACTTAAAAGATGTGTGTGAGGTCAAAATTTATGCAGCTGTCTGTGCGGATGAAAACTGGCAAACTTTTCCCCTTGTTTTAGGGTTTGGTGAGAAGAAGGGCAATGATTCATGGGAGTGGTTCTTGAAAAGATTCCGAACTATATATGGAGTGCGGGATGATTTAGTTACTTGAAAAGATTCCGAACTATATATGGAATGCGGGATGATGTGGTTATTGTATTTAATCGACACAAAAACATACTACACGTAGTGAGGACAGTATATCTTGAGGTTCCACATGCCTTTTGCTAGCGACATTTGAAGGAAAACTTAAAGACAAAGTGCAAAAATCCTCAGGCTGCAATCTTTTTTAAAAATGCGACATATATCTATGACAAGTAGATATGTGACTTCTACTTTGGACACATTCAAGATATGCACTCGGAGTTCATCGTTGGTTGGATGTCGAGGTAGGACGCCCGAGGTAGTCAAGTACATATTATCCAAACAAACGCTACAACCAAATGACGAGCTATATCGTGGAATCCTTCAACCAAGCGATCAAGAAAGCTTAGAAGTTGCTCATTACATCTACACATGAGTTTTTTAGAAGTTTGTGTCAAGTTTGGTTCAACAAACTTAGAGAAGCAGCCGCTACAATGCCAAATATTATCACCAAGTGTGTTGTGAAAAGAATTGAGAAAGAAGCTGTAAAGGTCGACCTGAAAAGGCTACGGACTACATTCATTCAGCATAGAGAGGAATATGTCTTAGGAAATCCATCAAAGGAAGCAAATGTTGTATTGGATATCGTCCAGAAGACATGTCGATGTCGGAGATGGAAAGTGGAAGAGATACCTTGTAAACATGCCATTGCTGTTGTGACGTAGGTGGATGTGGTGGGTTGAGGAATAAGAAATTAAGGAAGAAATTTGAACAGTAATTGGTGAACAGTTCCAATGAACAGTAACTCAAACTTTGGATTATCCGTCAAAATTTAAGGCTTTTCGATAATCTAACTTCTAAACCTGCCAGAGATCTAGACAACGAAAATTGGGTTCTTCTCCTCTAAACAAACTTCAATCTAAAGTAGTTAAAGAACAAAAAAAGAAAGAACAACACCTGAAGTTCACAAGGAAAGAGATAAAACTCTGAAAATATTATTGATAGTAGATTCTGCTCCCTAACTCTTAGGCATTCATCTTTATTTATAATGATAGAAGTTCTATGTTCCTAATCAGACTAGGAAATAGAAACCAAGTAAACTACTAATAACTAAGTTATGTATTCCTAATTAGATTAGGAAACAAAAATTAGGAAGAAAATAAAATAATAAAACAAGTTTCTAAATAAAATTCTATCTAATTAAGAAAATAAAATTATTAAACAATCTTGATTTTATTCTCTGCCTCTTCAACCTTCCTTGAACAACCTATCTTGATTCTTTTAGGGAAAGATGTTTCAATCGTTCTGACCTACGTAAAATGGTTGTTGGGAGCGGCTCTGGCTTGTCTACCAGCCCTGCATCATGTTGCCAAGTAAAAGTTTGATCTATTTCGTGACATATCTAGTCAATTTCAAGAAACACTGGTCAATTTAGTGACTCACTGATGACATTTCATGATTTGAAGATAAATTTCTTTTGACAAAAAAAAAATTGGTCCATTTTGTGACATAGAGTGTATTTCGAGACATAATTGTCAATTTCAAGACATACTAGTCCATTTCGAGACACATGTGGTCAATCTCGAAATTGATTGTTTTTTTTTTAAAAAAAATTCTCTAAGAATGTAATTAGACATTTCCACAACTCATTTACCTTAATTCTTTTTTATAGGGAAAATGAGGCTCGTTATCACACTGTATGTCGTGGTCATTCCTTTGATACAGAAAGATTGAGGATAGCATATGCACCTTCGATACAACCTGTGCTCTTGTGTTTATCTTTGAATTCAATTGCAAGTATGGATGACATAGTCATCAATCCTTATTGGCTGAAGGTCTATCAAAAGACCATAAGAGGCCCGCTTCCCCTCTCGAAACGAATAATACCGTCGAAGGAAAACGTGTAAAATATGCAAGAGAAAAAGACATAATCGTCTCACCTGTTCAAATTCTCACAACATGGAAGCCCTACATCCTGAAGAAAATGATCCAACATCGACTGACTTGAATCATGAAATGCCTCTATCTGATCCATATCCACACAACAATCTCGAGTTTCTGGAGAGGGATACTCGATGGGAAACTCCAGGTCAAATTTTGTTAATATTGATGTCAATGTCCTTGAGAAAGGTGTGGATTTTTTTTAAAGCAATATCAATGTTGACATGGTGCATGGTATGTAAATGTTATTATTTTAACAAACAATGAATTTATCATTTAATTTAAATTGCATGTTTGTCATTGAATCAAGGCCACGATCGTTTAACTTGTTCGAACATAGTGAATACAAAAGCCACATCCAACACCATTTGCAACAAAATCCAATAGAATAACAATTATGATTCCTACAAAAGCGCTTCAAATTTTTAAGAGAACCAATAATAACATCGTACATCTCTATTTCATATCGAAATCCTGAAGGCATACTACATCAGCCCCCTAGATTCAAAAACATCCCACAAAAGTGGTCCTTGTCTATAACGAGAAGTATATAGGCAGCTTTATAGGGCTTCCTTGCCTTGTTCCATGAAGTACATGCCAACTGGATGTTTTCTACATCAACAATTTAGAGCTTCGAAGCAATTAACTCCAACAATTCAGTTGGCAGATTGGCCTAATCTCTTTCAACTCCATTCTCGACCATCTTTCTTCTTCTTCTTCTATAGTCATGAAATTGGAAAAATAAATTATAACAAACACAGCAGGAAAAATTGTGCAAACCCATTTCGATACTTTTATTGATGATTTTGAGACACAAAAAAACCATTTCGAGATTTACATAAATATTTTTAGAACACATATTTTTGATTCTTAAACCACCATTTTCAACCCAAGTATTCAATTTCAAATATGCACAACACAACACAGTTTAATCCATGCTTTCAACAACTACAAAATCAAATTTAAACAACACATGGATTTGGTACATTTCAAACTGTAAAACTGTGAAATCATGCATTTCAGTACATGCATACACTGTAAAATCTTACATTTAGGTACATACATTGTAAAATCATGCTTCAAAACATTTCATTCTAGCACATTCGACACACAATCAAAGTTCAAGTATGAAGCCCTCCGGAAATGTAGTGAAGATGGCGACAGGGGTGATGGCTTGAAGTGGAGTCTGGAACGATTTGATCATCAATGATATGCACACTTGGAAAGTGAGCTTTGATGGAGAGGAAGTGAGGAAGAAGTGAAGAAGAAGGGGTCTCGATGAAAAAGAAGAAGAAGCAACAGGGAAAGAAAAATGGTGACGAAGGAATTTACATTTTTTTACTTGGGTTTTGAGAATGTGTAGGGGAAGCGTTTCGGTCTTTAATGCACATTTCGGCCTTCGAGAATGGGGTTTCGGCTTTCACTAATTTTTTGATCTTCAAAGGACATTTTGTACTCGGTGGGAAGGGTTTCGGTCTTCACTTGGGTTTTCGACTTTCACTAAGGGTTTCAGTATGCACATTACATTTTGACCTTCACTAATAAGGGTTTCGATCTTCACTGGTACATTTCAATCTTCATTGGACATTTCGGTCTTCAACGAATTAAATTAAATTTAGTAATAATATAGTTAACATTAAGTAAAAATAAATTCAATATCTAATTTTCTAAAATACGTACATATTTACTTCAAATTTTTGCAATCACTCTCTTTAATTTATGGAAATTACATCCACAATAATACATTGATTTAAGGAAAATGCACCCACTAGTGATATGTAACATCACACTAACTCATATTGCATACATTAAATATATCAATTATAAAGAAAATGAGATATTTAATTTCATATGGAGAGAGTATTAGTTTGTAAACTACTGAAAATAATTTATATTTTAAATAAAAACAAAGATAATATAGGAGTACCAAAAAAACTAAAATCTAAGGTAGAAATTTGATGCACATGTTGTTTGAAATATCCTCATATATAGTGGATATAAATATTTAAAAAAATTAGCGAACTTTTATATTAAGAATTTATTTATTGGAATTATTGTATAATTCAGTCCTCAAACTTTAAAATTTTAGTTAATTTTGTGTGGAATTTATTATTTAGCAGGATTAAATGTTGTAGAATTAACATACAATAGAAATCAAGAATATCATATATAATTTACATATTTACATAATATATATTTATCCTTTATGAATTATTGACCATATTAAAAAAAAAAAAAAAACCTAGGTTTATGAGACCAAATCGCTCCACCGCAGCATGATCCACTTCATTTCATCCCTAATGAGTTGTGCCATAGGGGATACACAAGGCAAGTCGGGCATCTCTTTAAGATGCCCCCTCATCAGCATTGCCATGTAGTAGCAAATGTAAAAACCGCGACTAGCCTTGTCTGGCTGAGTAGGGATGGAGTGCTCCACTGCGTCGAGAGGGGGGGGGGGGCCAAGAAAAGTCACGGTGAACCTCTAAGCCTAGAGGCATCCCGTCCTACTATAATAGCTTGCATGCTGCAGTAATCGTGGCAATAACGAACAGAACGACTCCATCATGTCCAATCAAAAGTCCTTTGCATCAGCCGATGGCTTTGGATCATACAGTGTGATCTGAGACCTATCCGGCGAGACTCGAAGTAACACTCAGTGCTCCTGGAGGTAACAGGGTATCAAGATCTATATATACAATGTAAATATTAAATCAATTACTGTTAAATAAATCATAATTTAAATCGAAAGTTTTATAGAAAATAAAATAAAATACCTCCTGTGTCTCCCACCATGCTGCCTCTCCCATGTCCTCATCTTCCCCAACCCGGCCAGTGACAAAGGCATTGAAGTCGTATATCCCCGACTTCACATGAAATGCCAAGGTCTGCTCCCACGCATCTCAAAGAATGTTCTATAATTTGAGTTAGTTAAAAATCGATGTTACATAAATATATTGTAACTTGAGTAAATTAATAAAGATCAATACTATTTTAAATTACGTACGTAAAGGTAAGTCTGAGCGAGAGTGAAACAGGCTCGACATGTTTGAAGCTCTGATGTCTAACTCATTGCTCTCTGCAACCCCCTTATAAACTGATCTATCTAATCGTCCTCGAGCAGGCCCTATAGGGACCTAACCTTTTTGAGGTCATCTCCAACAAATGACAAGGTCCCAATCGAGTGCCTATCACAAAAACTTAGTTAGAGTATAAAACGAGAAAGTTATAAAATGCAAATAAATTAAAAAAGAAAGTGAAATACCTCACTGAACCTCCGATGCTGCAGAAGGTATCCAATCGTGTCAGGTCGAGGGTGTAGGGGTCCACCACGGAAGTAGGAATCCCCCCTTGCACCTCTCACTAATCCATAGTAGGAGGAATCTCCCCCCGCACCTCCAATACCAAAGTCGTCCTCGCTGCTTTCATCCTCGACTTCTTCTTCAGCTTTAAAGACTCGATGTGATGAGTTGGGTCGATAAAAGGTGATCGCACATCTGCAGTTAGGGCCTTGGCTTGAAGTGCACAACTAAGCTCCTCATAAAATGTTAAAAGCAATCATTAATAAGAATGAACAATGCTTTAAAAGAATTACTCATACGAAGTAAATAATTATAATAAAAAATGAACGAGAATTACTAACTATAAAATTACTTGAGGAGTAGTAGGATTGCAAACTACCTGAGTGGATGGATCTACTCGATCCTCTCCCCGATTGACTTATGCATCGATCTATTATTTAAAAAAAGTTTGACATCAATAAAATTAAAAATTAGATAAAATACAGTCACTGAAATGAATACAAATTTACGACTTAAAATTTACTTGGGTGGTGTCGTCGGGGAACATGGGAGATGTCGGAGCAGGAGTTTGTGGATCTACTCGATCCTCTATCCAACTGATAGATGCATCGATCTATTATTTAAACAAAGATCAACGTTAATAAAATTAAAAATTAGATAAAATACTGTAACCGAAATGATACGAATTTACAAATTAAAATTTACTTGGATGGTGTCATCGGAGACCATGGGAGACGTCGAAGTTGGTGGATCTACTCGATGCTATCTTCAATTAACAGGTGCATCGATCCATTATTTAAAAAAAGATCGACGTGAATAAAATTAAAAATTAGATAAAATATCCAAATTGAAATTAATACGAATTTACGACCTAAAATTACCTGGGTGGTGTCGTTGGGGAATATAGGAGATGCCAGAAGGGGGTGGCTATCGGTCGAACTAAGACGTCGATGGAGTGCGTAACCCCCTCCGACATGGGCATATCTAGCTCCCGAGAAGGGGGATCATGTAGTGGTGGAGCATCTCCACGATTATCATCCCTTTTCAGTATATCGAGGCAATACTCGATATGCGTGAGCCTCTCAAGGACCATATCATGCGTCACCTCGATGTGTATGAGCCGTTGGAGGACCACATCATGCCTCTAGATGGCCTTGTCCTCATACTGACGCAAAAGGACCTCGACCCTAGCCATGAGTAGATCACCCATCGCAGGAGACTATAATTATAGAACCTAGTTAAATTACATATTATGAGATTCTGGGGTTTTATTTAAATAAAAAGAGGTACATACCTGACATCGACTCCTCTCCCATCAAGTCAGGTTGGGAGATGGATGCCTTCTCATCGCTCCTTAATCGGAAGGCTCAACCGTGTGGCCACGATACGCTGACTTTTAACCTAATAACAAGGCAAACAAAACAGCAAAGTAATTACGATCATGTTCTATAGTATCGACTAATCTATTGCAACAATATAAAATCTCATGAGATACATACCGTGGGCTGGATCTCGTCGGACTGATCGAAAGATCTCGATCAATCTTCTCCTCAGCCAAATCTCCATCAGGACGTGAGATCTAAAATAAAATAAAAGTAAAGTAATTATGATCTTCATATTTAGAATTATACAAAATTAACTTGAATTATGGAAATTGTGATTAGCCAGTCCCTGATTGACTAGCGGAACAAGCAATCCCTATCCGCTCTCAGAGTGAGCTAAACAGATAATTACCCCAGCATGTCAATGCAATATTGGGGAGGCGGGCGAAATTGGCCCAGTACAACTGTTGTCACTCCACCTGATTCGACTCGATGTACACAGAACTAGCACGCTTCTGTAATTGACAATTTAATTTAGTGATATTAACTAATTTAAAAATAAAAGTGAACATTGATAAGGTATTCACTTATCACATCAAGCAGCTAGCTAAAGTCATTTGAGGGGCCAAGCTAAGGCCGTCGAAGGCCAAGGCACCTCGGGCGTGGATCTACGTGGTAAGTGCCATGTCTAGCCGCATCTTAGGCGTCCTTACATAGTTGCCCACCATTAATTAAAAATAAGATTAAAAAATTTTCGAATCAGTATTTAGAGAGTCTAAAAAACACCATTGATATACGAATGTAAATAATAATATTAAAACTTACTAGCAGCAGCCAACAGTTGCTGTACAAGTGTCTCTTCCTGACGTTCTCCTCTCCGATGGCCTGTCAATAGGAGTGCACTGTCATGCTCCACCCAATTGCTCCCTAGGGGAACAATTTTGTAGCCTCCAGATCTTCTAACATCCTCTATACATAAAAAGGGATGGCTGCAGATGGCTCTCAACTGAGCATCCAATGACCTATGATGATGTCGTATGCTACTCTAAGGGCATCATCAACGGACAGTTGTCTTACTACCATGGCCTGTCATCTCTCCAATACTTGATCCGGAGTAACTAGATTGATCCCAAACAATCAAACGATGGCAGAGGTGGCCGTCACTGGCCTCTCAATAATATGCCGATCTACTTTCTCATAACGTAGATCGGTGAGGAGAGCGTACTCCTGGATGCTCAATCGGTGTAATTGGCCCCCAATGAAAAACCATATCTCGTCAGGTCACACACCCTAAAAAATGACCTCCCGTTTCAAAATATGCAAGGCAGCTTGGGTGTAGTATGCTCCATAGTAATGGGGAAGATCCACCATGTATCCGAAGGGACCCGTTCGAAAAAGCTCCAGTGCCCCGTAGAGCCGTAGCAGGTCGACAGTATATCTGATGGTAGTATATTTAGTGTACACTAAGCGTGTTCCCGACAGGCACAACGTGATTGTGTCAGAGTTGAAAGGTACGAGGGGTGGGGTCCATATCTCTAGTAACGGAACAAAGGAAACAGTTGATTATAAAAATTATTGTTCAGTTAAACTCACTTTTTTAAGGGACTACAATAAATATAGTATGCTCCAAAATACTTGTTGTAAATCTAAAAAATATTTTCATATATCCTAATTAGAAAAATTGTATTGAGAATGAAGGGAAAAAAAAGTTATTCGCATCTACGTTTAATTTAAAATTTAAAGTCCAATTTTAGGAGAACACCTATCTCTTATTTATTAGTTCAAAAAATTTGTAAATCTTTACTCAAATGGGTATTGCTTAATTGAAATAAATTAAACTATAAGTGAATAAAAAGATTTTTCATATAATTAATTATAATGTATTTATTTATAAAAAAATCCATGAACTCTGAATTATAACGTTGAAAATATTAATTATCAATTCCGAATTAATTAATAATAATAATATTATTATTATTTGGACCAAATCGATACTATTTTGGAACACAACTAAAACTATTCGCGGCTTAGACTCAGACTTCGGATAGGCTATGTCTCGAAATCGCATCTGGTGTGTCTCAAGATACACCCTAATATTTTGAGACACAGCCTATAATATTTCAAGAACACAAAGAAACTATTTCGAGGCACAACTAATATTATTATTTCGAGACACACAGCCTATACTATTCTAGAACACAAAAGAAACTATTTCGAGATACAACCTAATATTTCGAGAAACAACCAATATTATTTTGATGCAGAGAATATACTGTTTCAAGAACACAAAAGAAACTATTTCGAAACATAACCTAATATTTCGAGACACGGCTAGTATTACTTCGAGACATAGGCAATATATTATTTCAAGACACAACCAATATATTTCGAGACACACATAATCATTTCGAAACATGTCCAACTCATTTTGAAACATACAATTTCTATTCAAAAACCAAGTATTCAAACTCACAAACATGCACAATCCAATATAGTTTAATCCATACTTTTAACAAACTACAAAATCGAAGTTAAATAACACATGCATTCAATGCATTTCAAAATTTTAAATCAAAATCATTTTTTCAAGTAACAAAAATACAATGTCAATATTGTGTAAAATAAAGCTTTGTATTTTGCCAACTACCAAAGCTTAACATTCTACCATATTCGACACAAAATCAAGGATGTGTTGATTATGACGAGGTGATGGGTAGGAAGTGGAGTCGTACCGGCGATCATCGTATACTTGCACCGTCAATGAGTGTGTCAAAGAAGGAAGGGAAGCTTCTGTTAGGAAGTGAAGAAGAAGAATGGGTCGGTAGTGGTGTTCGTGGAAGAAGGGAAGAAGGGAAAGAAAATGACAGTGGAAGAGGGGGAAGTTTTTCGTTAAAGAAGTGAAGAAGAAGGTGGACTGTTTCGGTGAGGAAGGAGAAGGTTAGGAGTTAGGTCTTGAAATGGGAAAATGAACTGGTTGTACCATTTGTCACGATTTGGGTAATGAGGCAGAAGCATAAGGGCATGATTTCCCATTTGTGAGGTAATTTTTATTATCCAAAAAAGTTAAAAATTCAATTCGGGTATAGAGTGAAATTAGGGAGATCCAAATGGATAGAAATGAAATGTTTTTAAAAATTGGGTAAAATTAAAATACCCATTTCAATTTGGATATATTTGGAAATTTCTTCTTTACTATGACCCAAGGAATGAGCCGAAATATAATTTGGCGAGATGGCTTGATTTGAAGAGTTGCTACTTTCTATCTTGGCAGTTGTACACCAAACCAACGGTCTGCAGGGTTTGGTTTTGATTTTAATCTTCTCAAACCGAAATAACTTTTGTCTTCTTAAAAAAATGATAAAAATCGAATCAAACCAAACTGTAGACATCGCTTATAGAGTGTTCTAGTTAAGTCTCTAACAGTCAAAGTTAATGGTCAGTCATTAAAAATAAATAAATTCTCCTATAAAAAAGTTATTTTTTCAATTTTTTTTTTATAAACTAAACCTAAAAGGATAATTTAAACCTAGGGTCTTTGACCATTAACTTTGAAAATTTAGAGATTTAACTAAAATATTCGATAAGGTGTGCTCCGTGACATCCCATAACATTTCCTTAAATATATATATATATATACGGATTTCCTAAGGAGCGTTCCGGAGCGCGCCTTAATGAGCGCTCCAATCGTTACCGTAACAGAATTCTTGCTCCGCTTGGTTGGCTGCATGAGCACTGTAGCAAAAATTCCATTACGGTAACGGTTAGGTCCTTTTGACAAAAGTCATCGTAATTCATTGCACTCCATTTATCCTAGTAAGACATGAAATACTTTTGTAGAACACATGGATATAAATAGATATAACTTTCAACAACTTGGTAATGATAAATTTATCTTAATAAATACAAAAGAGAGATAAATTTATTAATTAGTCATGCTGGTTCATTTTTTTTTCCAGGGTTGTGTAACTTTTTTCAATGGACCATGTCGATTCTTCTTCTACTCTAACAACACGTATTTTTAGACAATCTTGTTGGAATTTCTTTCATGTTTTTAGGTCTTAGGGGCATGTTTATATATATATATGATTTTGCTAAGGCGCGCTCCGGAGCGTGCCTTAATGCACGCTCCTTCCGTCTCCGTGACGGAAAATCGAATGAAAAAGTACTAATTGAAGAAAAAGAGAAAAGTTTACTTTTCTCTCTCACAAAAAACTTTTCTTTCAAGAGTTTTCTACAATTGAGGATACCTTCACTTTCTATAATGAATTCGAGACTCGAGAAATGGAATTCGAGATTCGAGAAACGGAATTCGAGACTCGAGAGGGGTTTCGAGACACGAGAGGTATTTCGAGACAAACCAAGGAGGATTCGAGACGAAGAGATTCCATGATGGAGAGAAGAGAATCCGAGACGGAAGGAATTCGGAATTCGAGATTTGGGATTCGTGATTCGAGACTCAAGAGAGGAATTTCGAGATAAAAGGAAACGGAATTCGAGATTCGAGAAACTGAATTCGAGACTCGAGAGGGATTTCGAGACACGTGAGGGATTTCGAGATTCGGGATTCGCGATTCGAGATTTGAGATTCGAGAGAGGAATTTCTAGATAGAAGGAAATATATATTTCTGTCGGGCTGAGGAAAATACTCGAAGGTGAGAAAGAGTTTTTTGTCTGACTGCTCGCCATGCAGATTGTGAAGGAGTCAGAAATATTTTTCTCTCTTTTGTTCAATAGGCAAAACGGTGCTGTTTCAGTTTGGTTGCTAAACCTGATGTTCGATCCTTCCGTTACGACGTCTTTGAGAGTGCGTATTAAGGCACGCGATGGAGCCCGCTCTAGTCGAACTATATATATATATATATATATATATATTTTTTGTTAAAGATAACATCTTTTATGCATTAGATACTAATTTTGTTAACAATAATATTATAATTTAATAAATATTAAATTAACCTAATTCATATTAGTTCATACAATGTAATTAAGCAAACCACGCAAACTATTAAGATGTTGAATAATATTTTAACTCATAATGTTTTATTGATATTTAAAAATTAATTTGTAAAATACATTTATATGTTAATTCTATTTTATTGTACTAGTACATTTTATAAGGTTATATAATAATATATATAATTTCATTATTTATTGAATATACTTTTATTCTTATACATTAAATTATTTGAACACTTTTGTATTAAAATATTATTATCATTATATTAGACAAAGAATTTGATGAATATGAAGAGCTTATTTCTTTTAATAACCATGAATATGTAATTTATTTTATTTTTAAAATAAGTAATTTTTTAATTTGTTATATTGTTATTTTATTTATACCTAATTTTAATTATTTCTTAATCCAATTCCACTTGACTTCTATTATTATAATATATAAAAGTAGAGACATCTTCTAATAAGATAACAACTCAACTCATGAGAAGGCTCCAAATCATATATTTATGGGATTTGCAAGCATCAGAATTTTTTACATTTTTTTAATTATCTACTAAGACTTTTATTTTGATTTTTTAGTTTTGGGTTTTTAGTCAATTTGGTTCCACAAAGTTATGTAAAAAAATAGTTCAGTCTCTTAAGTTTTTTTTTTCAGGTATAACGATCCTACAAGTTTTTTTTGGGTAGCCGGAATGGTCCCAATCACCACTTGCTAGCCACACACATGGCGAAGCCGATCACGTGCACTATATATGAGGGTAAAATCGTCATTCCACCATGAAACTAAGTCGTTTTCCTTTGAAGCTGAATTTTAAAAAAAATAATAAAAAGAAAAGAAAAAGGAAAATGCAGCTTGAAAATTGGTGACGATGTCGTTCTCATACAAGTCACCAGCACGGTCTTGATCAGAGTAGTTCAATTCCACTCATCACCTTCTCAAATCCACCTCCGCCCACTCAACCTCTCGCTTCCAACTCTTTCATGTTAGGTTGAAGATCTTTCTCTCACCATCTTTGAGCTTTCCCAATTCCAATTCTCATCTATTCAAAATTAACAGAGATGCCACAGATATGAGAACTGAGAACTACTCGACTCTGCATCTCATTTAGACGGTGGTCCATTCTGCTCATTCCGGCAAAGTGATATTGCTCCGGTGATTAATTATTTGCTGTTTCGATAGTCAACTTCAAAATTCTGAAACTGTTTTTTTTTTATATTATTATTATTATTTTTTATTTTTTTAATAATGCTTAAAAATTCTTGTTTTCTTCAATCTCCTTGTGTGAGCTCGAGCTGAAGCAGCCGATACTTTCTTGGACTGAGCAAACTTAGACATACATGAATTCCCCATGAGATTGTGAAAATAAAATCTCGGGCTATCTGAAATATAATTGCAGAACCAAAGAAAAGAAGGGTCAATTTAAGAGATTCTAAACGTCTTTCTTGCTAGCCACTACAGAGCCACATATGGAGGTAATTAATTGATTAACCCAAGTCTCATTCTTTGTTCTTAGTTGCTTCAGTAACATTTGTGAATGAATTCTTATATGAGGTTTAGATGAAAAATTGTAACTTCATGTTTATGCATTTCTGCTAATTGTGTGATTTCTGAGGATGGATGGATGGTTTATTTGTTTGTTTGTTTCTTGTGAGTGGTGTAGGATTACTATTTTAAGAGGAGCCATGTTGCTTTTGGTAGCTGGGATTGCAATGAAGATCTCCCTTTCACACAATGCTTTGAATTTGCAAGGCAAGTAGGGCTGGTTTGCTACAACTACTCCGATCAAGATTATGTCGGTGACTTGTATGAGAACGACGTGGTCTGATTTGTACATAATTACGCTAAGTTTTATATCTATTTTGTGTCGTTATCTTACGTAACTTAGCTTAATTATATTGTTTTAGATATATTTTACTTTCCTATGCTTGATTTTTGCTTGTAGGAATATTTGGTTGATAAATGCTCAAGAAATTACCAAGTTGACTGATGACATTGACCAAAGGAGTTGATCGATGGTGTTGACCGTGATGGAGACTTTCAATTGTATTAAGATTTGATTATTTTTCCTAATCAATTACTTTTTGTATTAGGTTTTTATTTTATTATTAGAGTCCTTTTAGGTTACTACTTATTTTGTAAGGAATCTCTATTCCTATAAATAGGTTTTTTTTCATAGTCTTAAATACATATTTCAAAATTTGATTTCCTGAGGATTTTTGAAGACAAATGGCAGATTTTCTCTTTCTCTTTTCTTATGTATTTTTCTTTTGTGAGTAGTTCTTTTTTGTTAACAAGAACATGAAGTAGGTTATTTTAATATGGGATTATGAGATTCGGTTTGTTTTTAATTAAAGATTTAATCTTTATTATTAGGTATTTGTGCAATTCTTGTTTTCGATCTTATTAATTGTGTTTATTGATTTAGCCTAATCACCTAGATTAATTTGCATGATTATACTGTCAAGGTTTAAATATTATTGCTACGATTGATAAATCTACAGATAGAAACTATTGTTTAAATTTGGTTTGGCTAACAACTTTATTTGACGATAAAGAATTGTATGAATCAAATTGAATGAATTAAAGCTACTTTGATTATGCAATTTGGCATTGGTGATGTCTTCGTGCTTATGGAATTTAATTGATTAAATTTATAGTTCGTTATGATGTAGGTTTAATTGATTAAATTATGGATTTTATTTCTCGCTATGAAAAGTAGATCTATTTAAAGGATAGGAATTTGAGTGTTAAGACAAATTCTAAAACCAACTATTTAATTGTGTTATTTGATCAATGATTGGCCCCATAGCAATTGACCTACCGATTGTTTCTTGTTAATAACTTTCTTATCTATATTATCCTTTTTAAATTAACTTTTAAATTCTTTGTTTGATTTAATTTTTATAAACTCTTTCAGAAATTTCCTCCTTTTGTTACTTATCAATTATTTTTTCTTAAATTGAAATTCAATTCCTTGTAAGTTCGATTCTACTTACCATAACTGCATTAGTTTTGGTAGATAAGTTTAATTTGTTTGTGTTACGATACACGGTCATCGTCATCGATTTCCAAGCTACATTTTTCCCTTTTTTTAATATATTTTTTAAATCCAACTTCAAAGAAAAACAACGTTATGTTTGGTGGAATGACGATTTTATCCCTCACATATAGTGCATGTGACTGGCCCCACTATGAGTGGTTGGAAATTGGTGGTTAGGACCATTCTATCTACCCGTAAAACCTGAGAGATCGTTATGGCTAAAAAAACTTAAGGGATCGAACTGTTTTTTAGCCCAAACTTGTGGAACCAAATCGACTAAAACCCCTTTAGTTTTTCTATAAATTACTAAACTTCTTAAAAAACAAAAAGATTCACAATTGAAAATTAAAACATTACCCAAGAAAGTTGTTCAATTCATCAAAAAATTTTTTTTTTTAATTTTTAATAAAATAAAATATTTACCAGTAAAATTAAAATTTGGGATTACCAAATTATTCATAGATAAAAAAGGCATCATTTCGAAACATGAAATTGTTAAAATTAAAATGTTCAATAATTTATTTTTAAAGAATTTAAATTAATGATTATTTCTTATGATGGTTGTGGATAATACTTCAATTGCATATATTTTTTATAACTTACATAATTTAAAGATTTATGTATAATACATATTTATTCAAGTGTAAACTACATTTTAACCTTTCAGAGTATTATTTCATAAATAAATTAGATAATATTAATTTTTAGAAGGTATTCACAATAATATTTCCAATATAATGACTATTATATTGATATAATGTATAGCAATTCATTTAATTAAATTAAGTAAATAGTGAAAATTATTAAATACCTCTAATAATTTTAAATCATTATCGATGAATGTGAAGAGTTTTTTCTTAATAACCCTTCATGTTTAAATTATTTTTATCTAGATGATACATTTGAATTGATTAAATATTTATATTCAATCAAATAAGTTGAATGTATTTTTTAAAAAAATTAAATTAACATGCCTTTTTTTTTTTCATGAAATTGTTACTATATTATACTATATTACACAAATAAATTGATGAATATGAAGAGTTTTGTTTTTTAATATTCCATTCCCTTGACATCTGATTTATTTTATGTACATAATAGTTAAAACTTTAATTTATTGGATGATTTATTTTATTTATTTATCCATGTCTTATTTTTTTAATGTAAGGTTTCATATATCTATATATATGTATATATATATATATATATATATATATATATACACACACGGAAATACTCTAGCGTGCTTCGAAGTACATCTTATGGAGTATTTTAGTTAAATCTCTAATGGTCAAAATTAATAATCTAACTGTCTTTTGTTTTTAAAAAAGTAAAATAAAATTTAATCAAATACCCTAGGATTTACTTTATTATTTTAGGGTTCAATTTATAAAAAATAAATTGTTATAGAAGATTTTTTTTTTTTTAATAACTTACTGTTATTTTTGATCGTTAGACACTTAATTGGAGTATTCTATGAGGTATGGAACGTAGCACTCTATAGCATTATCCATCTATATATATATAAAATTATTTTTTAAAGTAATTCCATTTGATATTATATTATTTGTTTCAATCATTTTTCTTCTTCTGAGTGTAGGTTTATTTCTCAAAATCT
>JAOXNR010046418.1:0-18698 GCA_028571225.1 Parsonsia alboflavescens | reverse complement strand
AATGCTTGGCTAGGGTAATTGATTTGGGTTGAAGAAATCCAAACTAATAGATCATATTGGAAGACAATCATGGTCATGAGTCACTAGCTTGAATCTCTTGTTGAAGTCTTGAGCAAAATTTCAGATTATGAGTGACCTTGGGTTTGGATAGTTGGATGTTGAAATTCCAGTCATAATTCAAGTGATTCACATCATTTTGTTTTAAAAAGGTATATTTTGTTTTATATATCTTCACTTTTTCATTGTCAACTTTCATAGCTTTTCACTGCTTCTTATATCAATTGTTCTTCATGTGACGGTAGAAGCAGTGGGAAATTCATAAATCTCTCTTGTGGTGTGAGTTTTTATGATTTTGTTACATTTGTTGATTTGGGCTTCGTGTACCTGACCTAAAGCCCTATTTTTTGTGCATTTATTTGTTACTTTCTAGGTAAAGTTTCCAGCTTTTGAAGTTTAGTTTTCATGTTCTTCATCAAATTAGTTTCAATGGCTTTAGGTACTTATTTTGATCCTTTCTTTTGTTTTGTTTTTGTGTTCCAGGTATACTTATTACGCAGCTATGTCTGAATCCCAGACTATATCGGAGGGGTTTGTTTCGGGGGTGTGATCGAGGCTCTATCGTGGTTGTTAGATGGTATAGGGTTGAACCGAGGGTTGAGGTGTTTGATAATGTGACTTTCACATCTGATGAAGTGACTAGGAATGGAGAGTTTAGTGATATGTCCACCTCTAGGGTTTTAACTCGTGTTGTCCGGCATGGGGTATTGAACATAAGTATTGATTTCACATGGTGTGATGATAGTGATATTACCTTGGGTAATGAGTACTGAAGTCCAATCCACTTGCAGGTAGCCTTTCACATCTATATTTCGGTACCAGGGTGTGAGGAAGGGGAGAATAATGTTATGCTGCAATCTCAAGACGTGGTTAGTAACTTTATGGATTCAGAGGGCTGTAGCAGGAATATGGCATTCCTGCTGGAATTTGAAATTGATGTTCCGGGGTAGGAAGATAGAATTCATCTACCTCCTCCTGGCTATGTCACCTGTTTCGATTCACAATTTAGAGCAGGGTTGAGGTTTCCACTTCACCCTTTGTTTTTAGACATTTTAAGATTTTTTAAGATTAAGTTAGGTCAACTGAGTCCCAATTTTGTTCAGTACACTGTTGCCTTGATTTATTCAGTAGGGTTTGTGGTGCAACCCTTAGTTTAGAATTATGGAGACCATTTTTATTGTCGCTCAAAAACAGAAGGCCCCTGAAACAAGGGGGATCTTCTATATGATCTAGCGGAGGGGCACTCCAGGAATAATAAAATGTCCTAGTTCGGTTCACAAGCGGAAAAATGAGTATTTTTTTGTTAGGCATTCCAGTTTCGAGGAGATATTATTCCCTTGGTGCAGCTGTAAGTCTGTAAATAATAAATTACCTAGCAAATCTGATAGCTATGATACTAAACTAAGCAACAATTCAGATTTGAAGTGAAGGTGGGTGAACATTGGAGCCCAGACCTGCTGATATTCAGTAGAATCAATAATCGTGCCAAATTTAATATAGCATCCTTGAGTATGGGTTCTTATTATACTATGTTCTATTGTTTTTTTCTTTTCAAGTGTGACTTGCGTATAATCTATCTGCTATTTTGCAAGAAAATAATTCGCAATGAGCTTGGAAGCATTTTTGGCCAAAATTAGTAAGTCGAAGAAGACTATTCCGGGGAAGATTCCTACTTACGAGAAAGTGACCGAAGTTCCCATTCACAAATCTTATAGTTTTGTTACAGCATGAATGGTTTATTTTATGTTCCAAGTCAAATTTGCAAAGAAAGATGATCTGGCAAAAAATGATAATGCGGCTAAGAAAGCCGCATCGAAAGCTAGAGGGAGTAAGACTGGAGGGTCAACGGCAACCCTTCCAAAAAGGGTCCTGCCAAGCAACCTACTACTAAGAAAAATCAGCTACCTTCGAAGCCAACATAGAAGAAAGGCTTGCCCGAAACCCCAGGAGCTGATGCCCTAACCATTCCTTCTACTGGTGATACCACTTTTAAAAGGAAGTGGAATCACCTTGAAGAGGAAAGACTGAAACAGAAAAAAAGGGTCCAGGGCTCTTCAATTGAGGTAGAGGTGCTTGAACCTGTGGTTGTAGATAAGGGGTCAATAAACGTTCTAGACTGGAACATCTGGGAAAATGGTAGGATGTTTAGCAACATAAAGGCCTTTGAGGTCTTTTGGAACTTGTTGCCTCCGAAGGAACAGGATCATGTTCGTTCTCTGCCGAAGGAGGACTTAAAGTGTAATGCAATACTTCACAATTTCCAGGTGTCGGCCATTATTGCCTTCGGCCAATTTTTCCTTCACAGATACTTCAATTTTTTTTATTTATTATTTTATTTTTTTTATGTTGTTCCTAGACTTATCTTTTGTTTGTTATTTGTTTTTCAGTTCGGAATGTTCAACTTCGAGTAATATAGCTGAACTAAGGAACTGGTAGTCCAATGTGATGCATAGGGCTTGAGAGGGAAAGATGCGGATGCTAGGACTATGGCCACTGAGTGTAAGGCAACTAAAGCTGAAGAAGAAATAAAATTCTTAATGGATGAGTTGTCCACAAAGGGAACAAAGATCCAGCAGTTGGAACTTAGAAACGAAAAGATAAAGCTACCGAAACCAAAGATAAAGCTAAACTTGAGGTAGCACTGGATGCCTTGAAAAGGTGGTACGAGGATGCAAAGCGCAACTTGAGCCCTGCAATGGAACTGGAAGTATTAGGGGATTTCTTCAAACATGAGAAATTCTGTAATATGTGGTCAAGACTCCCGCTCACCATGATTAAAGGTGCCATTGAAACGGTAACAGACGATTTGAAAGGTAAGAACATACCGTATCAACCATTTGCTCACATTGGATTGATCATGGAGAATCCATCAGACTATCCTTTGCTCTTTGAAGCGGACTTTCAAATTCCTAATATATGCACCAGCCCCTCACTGACACGGGATTCTGATGCAAATGAAGCTGCCGAAGAAATTGGGGCTGGGTTTGATCCCACCAGTTTTTTGACTCCGAAAGCAACTCTTTGTCCAGTAGCTTCATCACAACTTCCTCTTTTTGCAGAAAATCCAAACCGAATATAACTTCCGGATTATTTTGTTTCTTTTGATGGTGTATTGCACCTGTTTAGCTTAGGAATTTTGTACACTAAATTCTTTTCTAATATCTTGATATATATCAAATGAGAATTTTTTGTTCTGGTTCAATTTAATTATGATGATTGCCATAGTATGAAATGAATTAAATTAATTAAGTGAGAGTAACAACTCTATGGAAACTTAATTTCATTGCATGAAGAGGATTGTCGAATCCGTATGATTACAGAATACATCTGGGATCATGTAGCAATATTATATAAAGTTAAAACTTAAAAAAATTTCTCGACTTAAATTCAAGAATCGGCCTTTGTGTTAGATTCAGCCATATGTAAATTTGAACTTTAAATTTAAGAATAGGCCTTGAGCAAGTGAGGCCTTTAAACTTAAGAATCAACCAGTATTTCAACTCGGATTTAAGAATCGGAATTAAATTTTGATTCGGCCTTGAATTTCGATATGATGTTTTTCAAGGCAAAAATGAAATTAAAGTAATGCAAGTAATAACTTTGTATTGAACTTTTCTTTCATTGAATAAAGTGGATAGTTGAATCCATAACGGTACAGAATGTATCCAAAATTGTGTGCCAGTTTTACAAGGATGAAAAAAATTGTACAAAAAATTTTCTCAGATTCATTGGGTTCCAGGTTCTAGCTACATCATTGCCTTCCATATCCCGCAATCTGTAACTTCCATTCCAGATATCCTTCACAATGAGATAAGGGCCTTCTCAAGTCGGATCTAGTTTCCTTTTTGTGTCTTGTCGACTAACTTCATTTTTCCAGAGAACCAAATTAAAAACTTTGAGTTGTTTCCCCTAACCTTCTTGTTGTAATAACTTGCCAACTTCCTTTTGTATATCATCTCCCTAGGAGCAACTCAATTTTTAGTTGCTTCCAATAAGTTCAGGTTCTTGGCCTATTTCTGATCATTCCAAGCCGTATTGAATGCATCTCTGTGGAGGGGATGAGCTTTCGTTTTCCACAGGGATTAGAGCATTCATGCCGAAACATAAGGTGAATAGTGGTACTTTGGTTCGGGCATTCTGAGTTGTCTGATGCGATCAAAGGACATTATGCAATTCTTCTACCCATTTCCCTTTACTTCGTCAAGTCTCTTCTTCAAACCTTGGAGAAAGATCTGGATTGATGCTTATGCTAATCCATTGGTTTGCGACTGACCGACAGAGGTGAACTGTGATCTATTTTTAGTTCAAAACAAAAATTTTGAAACTCTTTTGCTTCAAACTATTTTCAGTTGTCTGTGATGAGTATCTAGGGTATTCCAAACCGGGCAATGACTTCTTCCCAAAAAAACTCCTTCACTTTTCGAGCAATGATGGATGCTAAAGCTCGTGCTAAGATCCACTTTTAAAATAGTCCATTGCAACGACTAAAAATTCTCTTCCTCCAAATGCCTTAGAAAAGTGTCCTAAGAGATAAATCCCCCATTGATGAAATGAGATCAGATTGCTCAAGGAGTTCTTGAAAGATGGTGTACGTTGTCGTGAATTTGGCATTTTCGGCAAGTTTTTACTTGATTGACTACAAGACTTGGCCAAAAAATCCCATTCTCATGACCTTTCAGGCAAGTGATCTAGCTCCAATATGAGAACCACACATTCCTTCATGCAACTCCCCCAACACATCATTCCCTTCAATTGGTGTAATGCATTTATGTAGCAACCTTGAATATTCTCTCTTGAATAGTTGTCCATCCATGATAACGTATCGGGATGAAGTGGTCCGAACTTTTTTGGCTTCAGCCGGATCTTCGGGTAAAGTTCCATCGATTATGTATTGATGCATCGGAGCCATCCAAGTTGGTTCGAAATCAGTATTCATGATCCTTGGAAGGTCAATGCTCTTCCTTTCCAAGGGTTGAATCCATGTTCCCTGCATTTGTGTTCCTTGCTTGACCTTTGAAAGGAAGTCAGCTTCTGCATTATCTTTGCACGATACATGTTCTACTTTGATGTACCAGAACTTCTGAAAGAACTTTTGTATTTCGGTCAAGTATTGTTGCATGTTCTCTTCTCTTACTTCATACTCATCATTGACATGTCCGGCTAAGAGCTATGAATCAGTATTGGCAATTATATTCTTGGATGTGGAGGCTTTTCGCAACTCTCAATCTTGCTAGAAAGGAATCATATTCAAATTTATTGTTGCTTGTGGGAAAGTTATATTTCAGGGCATTAGTGAACTTGGTTCCTTCGGGACTTATGAGCACGAACCCGACGTCATCGGCTGATCCATCTGTGTGCAACGTACAACAACCCTAAGGAGGAGTTTCAGATTTTGGTCAGATCTCACGACAGTGCATTCAAGAACAAAATTGGAGAAAACCTGACCTTTTATTATTTTCCGGGGTGAGTCTTATATGTCATATTCGGAAAGTTCTATCGCCCACTTCATAAGCCTTCCAGCCGTATCAGGCTTGTGAAGTATTTGCCTAATAGGAGCATTTGTTAGTACTTGTATAGAATGAGCTTGAAAGTACGATTTTAATTTTCGTGCCATAACAAACAAACCCAATGCATGTTTTCTCTAAGTAGAATATCGAGTTTCAGGTCCTAGTAGGACATTTCTGATGTAGTATACCGGTTTTATGCTTGAACCTCGTAAGGCACATAAAATGGAACTCGTCGCATAAGATGATATAGATAAATAAGTATATTATGTTTCGGCTTGGATGGGAGAAACAAGAATCAGGGGAGAACCCAAGGATTGTTTAAGCTTTTTGAAATCTGCATCACACTCTGAAGTCCATTTGAAATTTTTAGGCTGTGGATTAAATGATGGAACGAGAGTGACTTCTCTCCTGCCTTTGATAAAAATTGGTTCAAGACCGCAACCCTGCCAATCAATCTCCAGAAACGTAGGCAGCTTCAGGTCCATCAGGGCTTGGATTTTTACGGGATTTGCTTCAATTCCTCTCCGAGAAACCATGTACCCCAAAAATTTTCCTACTTCCACCCCGAAGGAGCACTTTTGGGGATTCAATTTTAGCCCATGTTGAGTCATTGTCTTTAAACTTTAATCCAAATTTGCAAAAAATTCTTGCTTAGTTGGGGATTTTATAAGCAGATAGTTTATTTATGCCTCCATGTTGCAACCCAATTGTTCAGAGAACATCCAATTATCATGTCTTGAAAATCGGCTCCAGCATTCTTTAATCTGAATGGCTTCATTTTGTAACAGAGTAGTCCATGTGGTGTTACGAAGGAAGTTTTCTCCTCATCTTCCTTTGAAATTTTGATTTGATGACAACCCTTGTAAGCATCCAGGAAACAAAGGTATACGAATCCTGCAATTGCATCCTCCAACTGGTTGATTCTGGGAATCAGAAATGGTTTCTTCGGAATGAACTTGTTGAGCGAAGTGAAATCAATGCAGATTCTCCATGACTAATCCGGTTTCGGGACTACTATTGGGTTGGATAGCCATTTCGAGAATTGCACTCGCCTTACAATTCTAGCCTAAAACATATCCGCAACTTCTACTCTTACGACTTCTTTCTTCTCTAGAGTATAAAATCTCTTCCCTTGTAGCACCGAACTACAACTCTCGAGGATTCTCAGCTGATGCTAGACAAATTCTCTTGGAATCATCCCCGTGTCTTTTGTGGACCAAGCAAACGCATTTTGGTATTTTGTCAACAGATTGAGAAGTTCATGTTTCATCTGAACTGGTAATGCTTTCCCGACAGTAACCTTTCGATCAGGGTGAGCTGCATGTATTTAATATTCTTCAAGTTCAAGTGCTGGCTCAATCCGATTCTCCTCCAAGTCTTGTATCTCTTTCCCCTTGTCCTTCTATTCTAGTTTTACTCCGGAAATTGCCACCTTATAACTTGTGCGGGCTGTTTTGATATCTCCCTTCAAAACAAATTGTGTTCCTTCATATGGAATGATGACTGTGTTCTGAAAGGTATTGACTTGTGCTCTCATCATGTTCAAACTCAGTCTTCACCATATACAGTTATATACCGATGGCGAATCGGCAATGACAAATTCACATATTTGCTTAACACGTGTTGTTTCTAGCCCCCATTGAACCTCAAGAGATGCGATCCCCAATGCATACGTGGTCTCGCAGGAAAAACCAACCAGTGGAATGCGACTTGACTTGATTATCTCGTTTTTAAGGTCCATCTTTTGGAATGCTTCATAGTACAGTATGTTGGCCGAACTTCTTGTATCTATAAGGATTCTTTTAACCAGTTAATCTGCAACCATCATTGAAATCACCAGAGGGTTGTCATCATTCAGCACTGCAGTTGAAGCAATTTTCAATTTTCTCTTTAGGTTCCAAACAATCTATGTTAACACCAGATATCATCTCAATAACCCTTGGTATAGTATGTTGCTGCTGCAGGTTGGGTTGGCCAATACGCACGGTGTTGACAAATTGTATTAGCAAAGCTTGCTACACTACATTTTCAATCTCCCTCTTCACATGGGTAGCATTCATCTGTGCAATGCCCCACATCCTGGTGAAAGTTGCAATATGCAAAAGCGATCTTGAGCTTGCTTCTCCAGGGGAGCGTTCATAGGCTTTGGAGGTGTCAAGATGCCCTGACTTTCGATTTTCTACAAGATGGCCAATCTTAGGGTGTTCATCGGGGTGTAATTTGGGTTGTTTGATGTCCCCTTCCCCTGCATCATATGAAGCTTTAATTTGGACTGATTGTGGGAGGGAGGATTGCCTTAGAACTGTTTTCCTAGCGCTCTGGATGCATTCTGCATTGCCTTGAGATTGGCTATAGCCAAAACTGATTGTGGTTCGGCTATAGGATGTGCTTTTTGCTATGTGGGTTTCGACTCATTTTCGAAGTTTGGGCCACCTTGGCCTTAGTACTGGCCAAATCTTTGTTTTTTGTCGTTTTTGCTATCGTAATTTGGTTTTGGCTACTCTCCCATCTCAGCCTACCGGATTGTCCTCTTGTGCCTCTCCAAGTCTTCCACCCAGATCCATGTCCCTACTCTCTGGAGAAGGTCTTTACTTGTCTTTGGCAAATTGGTAGTGAGCCTTTCGAAGTGTCTTCCTGGTTTTACCCCGTAGCAGAATGCCTCCACATAAATCGATTATAGGAAGTCCTTGACCTTTAGCTCTTCTTGGTTATACCTGGTCCAATATTTGTTGAGGGTCTTCTCTTTCTTCTACCAAATGTTCAAGAGGTGTGCCTGCAGTAGTGAATGCTGACTACTTCCAACAAAGTGGCTAAGAAATGCATCGCTGAATTGATTGAAAGCTGAAATAGAGGATTGTAGCAAGGCCACGTACCACTCAAGAGCTCTCTCGGGAAGTGTGGTGGAGAAGGCTCTTCACAAAAGGACTTCATATAAAATGTCAATATTGTGTTGAAAATGGACAAATGTTGCACCGGATCTGTGGTGCCATTGTACTTGTCAATAGTTGGCAGCCGAAAGTCTATTGGAATCTTTCCATGCCTAAATTTCAGGACCGACGAGCTTGATTTCTAGATTTGTGAAGCTGTGGTAGGCCAAAACTTTGGCATCTCAACTTCCACTCCATCTACCCTCTGCTCCAATCTTTGTAACTTTGTTTGCTGCTCCAAAGGGATCGGTTGTGTTGCGGTAGGTTGTTTCCTCTGTGGAGTTGTGGTTTGGGGGTTTAGCACTCTAGGGACATTATCTAGGTCCTGGTCTCCGTTCCAGTTTGATGATTCGACTACTTCATTTATTTGTTTAGGGAGATAGTTATTTTGCTGTAAGAATAGATAGAAAGCCTTATAATGATCGATTGTCGGCTTCATCTTGTCTAACTCAGAAATCGCTACGGTTTGCGGTCTAACTCCTGTGAGCATGTTTGCCGCCAACCTATTGCTGTAAACATTTGTCCTGGATCTAGATTTCTGTGGGTTTGGGAATTGTACTGATGTATATGGCCTTCGGTGATCGCCTATCAATGCTTCAATGGAGTTAACTATACATTGAGCCGTATACATGGCCAATATGGTTTCGGCCTGAGGAATGTTTTCACCATTATTGGTTTGGAGATTCTTTTTTTTTTTTTTCTTGTCCCATCATATTCTTTGATGTAGCCAATCCTGATTGTGTTTGCATTTCATTTGATGTTCTTATAAAAAATGTAGTGTTCAAGTCCTGCACAAGCATAGTGGGTGCCAAATGATGTTGCTGGTAATCTTCCTTTAGGTTACGGATGGTTGGTTGCGCATCTATGTGTCAGTTGGTTTTCGGACATTGCACAGTAAAATGGTCAAAGTTGCAAGGTGTTTCCTGAAACTCCTCCGATGCTTAAGTTAGAGTAATTATGCAAAAATAAGAGTTTGTATATTTCGCTTAATGAAAGTCACATACCTATGGGAGTTGGTTATTAACCTATTATATAGAATTGAGACTCTGCGAATAGTCATTGCAGGTTCAATATGGGATGTGCAATGAACAGTACCGTCGTTCTATGTCTAAATGAGCTATGTTTGAGCTTAGATTTCTCTCTCATTATTAAGCTTATGAGCTCGTGTAATATATCAAATTAAAGCTTTTACTACATGGATTAAGTTTAATGTTTGATTTGTCATTAATTACCAAGTTCTCAATGTAGAAAATATGGTCAAAGTATTGACCTTCGTGTATGGTATACACCAATCATAAAACAGAAAGGCATGAATTGCGAAAGAAGTTCTTTTGGTTAAAACGTCGTGTGACTCAAAGGACATAAAACTTCTTGGTCAAGCCAAAAGGATTGCCGATTGTATCCTCCTACTCCACCACGCTTGGTCCTTTACCTTACCTTAAGAAGAAAAAAGAGAAGGTATGAAGCGTGGGAAAGTTTGCAAGAAGTGTATATGATAGAATAGGTAACCTTAAGGAGTGGTGACAGACCTCTTGATTGATCAACGCGAGTGAACTATCTTTAGACACTTTTTTAAATTGCATCGATCTACGAGAAGGGCTAATAGATGAGTAGGCTTCCCTTTTCAATTCATGGAATGTGATTTGGGACATAATGGGAATTTGGGTTCCTCAGTAAGAAAGAGATCACTGGAGTATAGCACAAGATCGCCTTTTCTTGCTGCCATGAGGTCGACTTGTGAACAAGGTAAGCCCAATGGGAACCAAAAAATGAGGGCTTATCGCATTGGGCAGAAGATAATCCAAAAAGCGAAGGCTCACCCAAAGAGCTTCGGAAGCTTACCATATAAAAAGGGGGGGGGCGGGCACCAAATCTAACAAATAATAAGAAGGGGGGTGAGATAGGCAAGAGGTAGCCTTCTTCCAAGCTGGCCCGACGGCGACAAATCAAGAGATCTTTGCCGGTGCTGACTTCGATCTCGGGTGATAGAATAAGGCAGCCAAAAAGGATAAGCAGTTGCGGTCGTAGCTTGGCTCTAGCTGATAGGCTAGTAGTAAGCTTGGCTATAGCAAAACACTTACCAAGCACCAAGGAAAGGGCCTTCTCCATTTGAAGCAGTATGTCGGGAAAGTCGCACGTGCGATTCTTAGGGGGGAGAGCTAGTAGGAGCCATCCCATCCCAATAGCGTATATTTGGAGCTCAATATGAAATCCTATTTTCTTGCAATACCCGTTTGGATAAGGCAGAGATTGCTTCGTAGTAAGATCCTTTGCCTTTACCCTTTCCTAAACCAAAATCGGGGGAGGGTGAGAGGAAAAGGGGATCATAATGTCCCATCAATAAAGTGAGCGCTTTTCGTACCTTCCCCACCGCCCACCCCCGCTCCCGCCCCTACCCCCCTTCCATTCTTCCTTCCCTCCCCCTCATTTCTCCTTTATTAGATTCTGTTCTTCCATAATAAGAATTGCAAAAAACCATGAATCATGAAACTAAAGTGATGGTTGAAAATGGTCCTCTTACCTTAAAAAACCAATTTAGGAAATAGAATAAAAAGAAAATGATGTAGCAAATTCATCCGCGGGTGAATGAGGATTCGGATGACTAAGGTTGAGGCCAAACTTCTTTTGTTCTAGATGTGATATTGCAGGTGAACTTCTTGTCTTCCCCAAGTTCCGAATCTCTTGCACAGTAAAGACTCAGATTGACGGGGTGATCCCGAAACTCCTTCGAAGCTTAAGTTAGTTCTGTAAAGAGAAAGCTGGTATAAGAGTTCTTAGTAGGAAATGTCTCGCACCTGGGTAGCTGGTGTTATCTTCTTTATATAGCTGTGTAGTAGTGTGGTCTATTTATGACCTTTCAGTGTGGGATATGTAATGATTAGTACCGGACTAATGAACAGTGCCGGTGTTGTGTGTTCGATTGAGCTACCTTTATGATGAGATTTCTTTTTTTATTAAGCTTCTTAGCTCGTGTAATATGTCAAAATAAAGCTTTTAATACACAGATTAAGCTTAACATTTGATTTGCCATTAATTACCCAGCTGTCATGGAAGAAAATGTAGTCAAAGTAATGACCTTGGTGTATGGCCTTTGGAAAAAAAAAATGTCTTGCAATCTTTCCGATATGGTATATGCCCCTTCAAAAAAAAGAGTGTGAAGTCGGGCTAAGTACTTCTACCTTATGATTTGGCCATATGAGTGTAGAAACTCATGTTTCGACCATGCCTTTTTCAGCTTTAGTGATTCGAGCTTGTCTGAGTGGAAAAACTCATGATTCGGCTTTACGATTCAGCCATGTGTTTCAGCCTTCTATGAGTGTAGAAACTCATGATTCAACCATGTATGTTTCATCCTTTTGTGTGCAGAAACTCATGTTTCAACCATGTATGTGTCAGCCTTTTGTGAGTGTAGAAACTCATGATTCGGCCATATGTTTCATCCTTTTGTGAGTGCAGAAACTCATATTTTGGCCAAATGTTCTAGCTTTTTGACAGTGTGGAAACTCTTGTTTCAGCCATGTATGTTTCGACCTTTTGTAAGTGTAGAAACTTATGTTTCGACCATATGTTTTAGCCTTTTGTGAGTATAGAAGCTCATGTTTCGGCCATATGTTTCCAACGAAAGTTTTTATTTTGATTTTTGTACATATTTGTGTGTTTCATGATTATTGTAGTTCGGGAGTGATTTGGCCTTGGGTTTTGGGAATAAGATCCTAGAGTGTTGTAACTCATGACCGAAAGCGTGTTTCGAAAATGAGATCTGAGAGGAATTGGTTTCAACCATGCTTCGGTCATGTGATTCGAAAATGAGGTCTGGGAGGAATAGGTTTCAGCCATGTTTCGACCTTGATTCGGAAATTAGATCTGTTAATGAGTTTCGGCCAAGTTTCAGCCTTGATTCGAAAATTAGATGCGGGAATGACTTTCGATCAAGTTTGGCCTTGATTTGGAAATTAGATCTAGGATATTTGAAAATTAGATCCAGTCGGAAATGAGATCTGAGAGATTTGGAAATTAGATCTGGGATTGAGTTTCAGCTAAATTTCGGCCTTGATTCGGAAATTAGATCCGGGAATGAGTTTCAGTCAAGTTTTGGCCTTGATTCAGAAATTAGATCCGGTCAAAAATGAGATCCGGGAGATTTGGAAATTAGATCTGGGAATGAGTTTCAGCTAAATTTCGGCCTTGATTCGGAAATTAGATCCGGGAATAAGTTTCAGTCAAGTTTCGACCTTGATTCATAAATGAGATCGAGATTCGGAAATTAGATAGCTGATGTAATATACCGGTTTGATGCTTGAACCTCGTAAGGCGCATAAAACGGGACTCATCGCATAAGGATTTTTTAGAATTGTAGCTTTGTGAGATGTAAGTCATGAAAATTCGTGCTTTAGAACACGGTGAGCGCCATATGATGTAGCATGTTCATACGCAAGTGAATGAGGCTCCGAGTGACTGAGGTTGCTGCCAAACTTCTTTTGTTCCGTATGTGATGTTAACTTCCTGTCTTTTCCAGATCTTCTCCATAGTAAAGACTCAGAGTGACAGGGTGTTCTCGAAAATCCTCCGAAGCTTAAGTTAGTTCAACAGAAAGAAAGCACGTGTAAGAGTTCTGAGTAGTAAATGTCCCGTCCCTAGGTAGCTGGTGTTACCTTCTTTATATAGTTGTGTAGTGGTGTGGTCAGTTTATAACCTTTTGATGTGGGATGTGTAATGAACCGTACCGTATTGATGAACAGTGCATGTGTTGTGTGTTCGATCGACCTGTTTTTGGGATGAGATTTGTCTCTCGTTATTAAGCCTCTTAGTTAGTTTAATGTATCAAATTAAAACGTTCAGTACATAAATTAAGTTTAATGTTTAATTTTTCATTAATTATCAAATTATCATGGTAGAAAATATTGGCCAAAGTAATAACCTTGATGTATATATGGTATACATAAAAAAAAACATATTTAAGATATTGTATTTTCCTAATGAATGTAGCCAGGTTACCATTTTAGGTACTTAAAGTGGTCCCTGTATTTAAAGTTGATAGGAAAATATTACAAAAAAAAAAAAAAGAAGACTTCAATTTCAAACTTCCTATGCTTGTTTCGGTACCATCTGCGTGACTCAAGGACAGCATTTAGGAAGATTCTACTTCCTAAATGAAACTGACCACCGGAATATCTTACCAAGCAATCATTGATAAATATTATAGATGATGAGTAAAATATTGCCACAGAAGATAGATTTAATTATTGAAACAGTTAGAGAAGTTGCTGAAGATAGGTAGGCATGAGGGCCTTTTTCCCTTGCAATCGTTGATTCTAAAAGGAAAAAAAAAAGGAAAAATCCGGTTAATTGTCAAAATGACATGTGGCACTGACGTTTTTGCTATTATTATAATATAAATTTGATTATTAGAGATTTAAATGTAATCTTTCATAAGGTGCGCTACATAACATTTTATAACATTATCATATATATAAATATATATATATATATTAATCATTAAATAGCAATAGCATGTTCAATGAATTTATATTATTATATATCATATTATTAACTTTAAATATTATTAATAGTCTAAGAAAAGAAAAAAGTTATTTGCAAATCAATAATCACCTGATAAATTCATGTCTAACAATATCACAACACATTTGTTGTTAGATTCAATGTTTTTCTCCCCATATTCTTTACTTTCTAAATACAACAATACGAACAATTTAATTGATGCAAGAACAATAACGAATAAACGGTTAAATAGAAAGAAAAGTTGGAAATTAGCAAAAACTATCTAGTTTTCAATTCAATGACAAAAATTGAAAATTATCATATTTTTTAAAGCCTGTCTATAACTGAAGACAAAACAAAATATTTAAAATCTGAAATCTATCCTAAATCCAATTGGAAATTAAAAAATCCCAAAAAACATAAAAAGTTCAAAAGTCAAAGTTGAGCTCATTTCGAATTCGGGCCAACCTGCATCATTAATACTAATAGGATAACTATGTTAATGTTTTCATTTTTAATTAAAGATTAATTTAATTATTGTAAGTATAATTTTGAAGTTATTTTAATAACTTTCTCATAATGTTTTGAAGAGAAAGAAATCCTGACAGGGTTCCTTTTTTTCATGGTTTTTCAGCCTTTCAGGAAGACATGAATACAGTGGCCCTGTAGGGCTCCAAACCATTATTGCCGAGCTGCTGCATTACCACTTGCACCGCAGCTGATTACTTATACTTCCTCTATTACTATTTATAAGTTATTTTAATTATTTTTTTTTCATATTAAATATAAGTCATTACGTTAATTTATTAGATATTTGATTATATTATCTTTATTTCTTTTATTTTCCTAATTAATGTTATTATTTTGATTAAAATAAAAAAAGACATCTGATTAAAAAAATTATTACGTTAATTTTAACGAAATAAGAGTCTTATCAAGAGTGGCAGAGTGAGCATCTCACTCTGACATAAGTAAAAGGAGGAAACTTAACTTTATTCGGAGAAAGTTCAAATTTTGTTAAAAGTTAATTTTGATTCTTCCTCGAAAGTGCAGACCTCTTTGACGCTTTATCACCTATTTCAGAAAGCCATTTTTAATTTCAAAAGGTTGCCGGGACTGAAGATTTAGTACAGAGGATTCCTCATATCTTTCAGAATCGTGTCAGAAGAATGAATCGATATTCAAGTCTGCCTAAAATTCGAAAGGGAAACAAGAAAATTTTGAGAAAGAGGAGATGGTTTGTGGGTCTGGTTCTTTCCAAACCACCGCAAATTCTAGTATGATTTAATGGAAGTTGTTAATTGGGTCCGTGATTAAGGAGCTAAATCAAGAAATGAAATGTCAGAATCTATGATCTACGGGTCTTTTAATCAACAAGCAAGCATCACAGGGACAAAATTCGACTTTATTCAAGAATAACCATATATAACGGCAGCTAATTACAGACTTGTATGTATACAAGGGAAAATTTTTAATCTTCTGACAAGAATCTAACCAAAACGAAATATGGTATGTAATGGTATGTACAACAACAGTTTCAGGAACCAGACAAATGAAGATGGATGATTCTAAGGTGAAGAACCCCATAGAACCTCAGCAACAATGGTAGCAGCTTCGGCATCAGAAACAGAGGCCTCCCTTACTCTTTTCAATATTTCCTGCTTAAATGCCCTCTTCTCTCTTTGCCTCAACCCTTCTCCAACCTCCAATTGCACTGCAAACCTTGCCACACAGCTTGCAAATGGATGGCTCTCCAAGAACTTGTTCCTCTTACTTCCACCCCTCTTCTCAATCGTACCTACATTTACTACTTCCCTGTCTTGATTCTCACTTCCACACTGGTCAGTTTTCTCTTTCCCCATATCTATCAAATCACCACCCCATTCTGATCTCTGCAATTCCACAAGCTTCTTCATCAATCCCGCGTTTAACATTGCTTCCACGGCTTCTTTTCTCCCGCAGTACGCCATCTCCATTATGCAATCAATCGCCATGGTTTTCATTGCCAAATCACTAGAATCCAAAAAATTAATTATTTTCAAAATCCCACCACATGACGCCAATTCATCAACGAATGGGCTCTTTATGGCTTTAATCAGGGATTTTAAAACGTCTAAACCTCCCAAAGATCCCATCTTAACTAAAGCCTCAATGGTTTGCCCCATGAGAACTTGCCCAACAAAAACATCCTTATTGAAAAGGACCAACTCCTTCAGAGTATAGGCAGCCATTTCGCGAACCCTCTTAGAAATACTCGCTCCGCAAAGCAAAGATTCCAGGAGCAAATATATTCTCGATTTTAACAACATATCCTGAAAATGGATGTCAAATCCCCTGTCGAGTCGTTCGCGTAATTGATTCAATTTCGCGAGCAAGCCCTCCTCGTCCCGTGAAGAAGAATCCAGATTGCGAGACCATTCCTGCAGAGTCTTTCTCAGTTCATTCAAAGCCTCGCGATCGATCCAAGCTTGAATTTCCGACTCAATCAATCTGGAAACTCGGGAGATCTCGTGGGCTCTGCCTCTGTTAGTCAAGAAGGATCTGATTCTGTGCTTTGACTTTGATTCCTCCTGAGTCCGGACCAAAACTTTAAGGTCCGAAAGGTGAGAAAAGAGAGTTGAGAGACGAGGGTCAGCTGTAAGAATCGAGTTGAACTCTGTTTCAAGGTCGAATAAGACTCCAAGGGGGGATGAATCTGAAACAAAATCAGGGGAAGAATTTGTTTGCAACTGGTGTGAGGCTTCTTTGAGAGCTTCAAGAACTTTCAAGACTTTGTCATCTTCTTGCGTCAGAAGTTTTGTCGGAGTTGCACCTTCATCCCCCATTGAAATTGAAGAAGAAAGAAGAAGAGACGTATATAAATTTGCCTGCTCCCTCGGTGATGGAGATTGGAGAGACCGAATCGATTGCCTAAACCACCAGACTAGGTGGTACAGTGTTGTTGGGGAAGCTCTTAACTAAATAATAGCTGTGGTACAAGTACAACAAAGGCGATTATGCCCACTTGGCATCAATCAATGAATGTATATTAACTTACCTTACCCTTTTTCCAGAACAGATCCCATATTAGTGATTTACCTTTTAATTTAATATCTTTTGCCATTAAAATTAATAATTCTAATGAGATATTTTTTTGAAAAACTTTTAAAAAGATGTTATTCCTTTAATGCGCCATGCTATTAAAATTGATTTTACTTTTTAGACTTAAATTTCTATTTCTTTATCACTGTTTAAAGTTAAACTATAATAAATGAAAAATCTTTTCTACTCACTTTCATTTTAAAATTAACACTCCTCTTCTCTTCGAGATAAAAATAACTTATATTAAATGAGTTGAGAATTAAGTCAAATAAAACATTTAGATTGTAATTATCTAGTAAAAAGGGCTACAAATATATTAAAAGAAAAAATTTACACATGATTTTTAATTCTATTTTATTAAAGATAAATTAAACCTTAAATATATGATATTTCAAGGAAATGCCTAAAAAAAATTTATTCATGTGACGGGGTTGAGTTCACCATACGAAGACACTCCTCTTTGTACACATAGAACCTTTTATTACGCATTTGTATATTACATGAGTAAAAATTTAATACAAATCTTTAAAAGATTTCATTCACTTACGATTTAGTTTTTTTTAATATTAATTATAAAAATTATATTTTCAAAAAAATTAATGATCATATGTAAGATTTTTATTAAATTTTTATCAATGAAATAGAAGACGTAAAAAAATATCAATTGCCCTAATTGCATATGAATCATCATATGATTTGAAGTTACTAAAAAGATCGTATTGGAAGAGGCTTCATGTGTTTTTAGTCACGTCTCCTTTTAAACCAGTGAAAAATAGAATTAAATTTTTTTTTTTTTTTTAAAAAAGAAGTGAACATTAGAAGCAACAAAATTCAATGGAGGGACAAGAATTTTGATCACTTGCTAGGGAATATTTTTGGAAATGTTGTTTCCTAAAAGAGAATATTATGATTCTTTTGGACAATTGCAGTGGAAGAAACAGGTGGTGTCTTATGACTGGAGAAATCTATACGTTAGGACAATCTCATACTTAAAATTGTTAATGAAAATTAAGAGTTGGATGGTTTTATTATTATAATAAAACGAGGTTCCATATTAAAATAGATGTCAGGGTTAAAGAATCCTTCCATTTAAAGATTAAATGTCCGCTTCAATTCAAATCTTTAATAAATGGTGCTGCTGAAAAGTACGAGAGTTTTTTATAATATATATTAAAATATTTTAACAGTATTTGAAAGGGGAAAAAAATTCAATGATTTTTTTTCTAAAATAAGATATCAAGAAAAAAGTTTCAAATTTTTTGTGAAACTGTTAATTAATCCAAGGTTATAAAAATAATAAATCATAATTAATATGTCATTATTGAAAGGTTATCAATCCAAATAATATATAATTTTTAAATTAAGTGTTATTTTAAAAAATTTATGAACCACTATATTCATTAAATATAAATAGTTTTCTTTTTGTATAATAATTATGAAAGATTATGACCATTGTATTTAATAAGAATTTTTTGTTAATATCGAAACTTTTTATAAAATTATGTGAAATGTTTACATATCAATTCACATCCTCCTACTTCTCCCTTTGAAAATCAACACTAATATCAAACTTGAAACTTTCCAATCCCTGGTTGATTACCATTAAACTAGTAAGGCTTAATTTATA
>JAOXNR010046407.1:0-18699 GCA_028571225.1 Parsonsia alboflavescens | reverse complement strand
TCAGAGTTTATCTCTCTTTCCTTGTGATCGCAAGGTGTTGTTCTTTCTTTCTTCGTCCTTTAACTACTTTAGATTGATGTTTTTTAGAGGAGAAGAACTCAATTTTCCTTGTCTAGACCTTTGGCAAGTTCAGAAGTTAGATTATCGAAAAGCTTCAAATTTTGACGGATTATCCAAAGTTTAAGTTACTGCTCATCGGCACCGTTCACCGATTACTATTCCGATACTGTTCATCGGCATTGTTCACCGATTACTGTTCTGGCACAGTTCATCGGTTACTGTTCACCATCACTGTTCACCACATTTACTGTTCACCCGAACTAAAAGTTGCAATTTTCTTGAGTTCCTATCATTAGATTTCTTCTAGAATATCTTATTCCTCAACCCACCACATCCACCTGCGTCAAATGTCTTTTTCCTTAATTTGGTTGCCCTAGCTCTTGTGGTAGGACCAACTGGTATCATAGGCAATGGATCACCATCAATTTTCTTCATTATCATTAGCTATGCCACAAAGGATCCAAAAGGAAAACCTTTGTTTACCATTTACGAACATATTTGGTATTTCCAGACAATCTTGTGCAATTCTATCAACTATCCAAGGGAATGTTTTTGTCAATGGAACAACTTAGACAAATCCAATGCTTATTCCATCAATGGGGCCTTGTAGCTCAAATCAAGTCCTTGATTTACCTATTAGTGGATTTTCTATTGGAGGTCCATTTTCTTTTTCGTCATTAACAATGCCACAAAGGATAGAAAAGCAAAATCATCGTTTGCCATTTTCTAACTTATTCTGTGTTTCCTGGCAATCTCTTGTAGATCCATGAACCATCCAAGGCTTCTATGACAAATCCAATTTTCATTCCAGCAATAGGGCGATGTAGCTCAAATCACGTGCTTACTTCTACTGTTGGTGGAATTTATATTAGAGGTGCATTTTCTTCTTTAGCATTAACTAGGCCACAAAGGATCGAAATGAAAACTCTTTATTTACTGTTTACTAAGTTAATTGTTGTCTCTTGAAAATCTCTTGTAGGTCCATCAACCATCCAAAGGAATGACTGTGTCAATGAAACTTCTATGACAAATCTAATTGGCATTCCAATAATTAGACCACGTAGTTCAAATCAAATACTTGTTTTGACTATCGGTGGAGTTTCTATTGGAGGTGCATTTTCTCTTTCATCATATACATTGCCACAAAGCATATAAAAGCAAAATCTTCCTTTTCCTTTTACTGACTTATTTGGTGTTCCAGACAATCTCTTGAAGATTCGTTAACCATCCAAGGGACTGATTATGTCACTGGAACTAATATGACAAATAGAATTGCAATTCCAATAATGGAGGCTATCGAGCCCAAATCAAGTGTTTGTTTAGACTCTTAGTGGACTTTCTGCGGACGTGAATTTACTTTTTCATCATTAACTATGCGACAAAGGATATAAACAGTAAATCTTTATTTTCCATTTACCAACTTATTTTGGGTTTCCCAACAGTCTCTTGTAGATCCATCAACCATCCAAGGGAACGTATTTGTCAATTTAACTTCTATGACAAGTGCAATTGGCATTCCTACAATGAGGCCATGTGGCTTAAATCAAGAGAGCATGTTTTGACCATTAGTGGAATTTCTATTGTAGGAGCATTTCTTCATTATCATTAACTATGCCACAAAGGATCCAAAAGGAAAAATCCTTGCTTATCATTTACTAACTTATTTGGTATTTCAGGACAATCTCGTGCAGTTCCATCTACCATCCAGGGGAATGTCCTTGTCAATGGAACTACTAGACAAATCCAAAGATTATTCCATCAATGGGGCCATATAGCTCAAATCAAGTGTTTGTTTTAACTATTGGTGGAGTTTCTATTAGTGGTGCATTTTCTTTTTCATCATTAACAATGCCACAAACGATATAAAAGCGAAACATCATTTGCCATTTACTAACTTATTCGGTGTTTCCCGACAATCTCTAGTAGATCCATCAACCGTCCAAGGGAATGTCTTGGTCAATGGAACTTCTATGAGAAATTCAATTGCCATTCCAACAATCGAGAGATGTAGCTTAAATCAGGGGATCATTTCCACTGTTGGTGGAATTTATATTAGAGGTGCACTTTCTTCTTTAGCATTAACTATGCCACAAAGGATCGAAATGGAAACTCTTTATTTACCGTTTACTAGGTTATTTGTTGTTAATAACAATCGCTTGCAGGTCCATCAAACATCCAATGGAATGGCTTTGTCAATGGAATGTCTATGACAATCCCAATTGGCATTCCAATAATTGGACCACGTAGTTCAAATCAAATACTTGTTTTGACTATCGGTGGAGTTTTTATTGGAGGTTCATTTTCTCTTTCATCATAAACATTTCCACAAAGGATATAAAAGCAAAATCATCCTTTTCCTTTTACTGACTTATTCGATCTTCCAAACAATCTCTTATAGATTAATTAACCATCTAAGGGAATGATTTTGTCAATGGAACTAACATGACAAATACAATTGCAATTCCAACAATGGGGGCTATCGAGCCCAAATCATGTGTTTGTTTCGACTATTCGTGGACTTTCTATTAGAGTTGAATTTTCTTTTTCATCACTAACTATGCAACAAAGGATATAAAAGGTAAATCTTTATTTTCCATCTACTAACTTATTTGGGGTTTCCTGACTGTCTCTTGTAGATCCATCAACCATCCAAGGGAATGTCATTTTCAATGGAACTTCTATGACAAATCCAATTGGCATTCCTACAATGGGGCTATGTTGCTTAAATCAAGAGAGCTTGTATCGACTATTGGTGGAATTTCTACTGTAGGAGCATTTTCTTCATTATCATTAACTATGCCACAAAGGATCCAAAGGAAAAATCCTTGTTTACCATATACTAACTTATTTGGTATTTTCAGACAATCTCATGTAGTTCCATCAACCATCCAAGGGAATGTTTTTGTCAATGGAACTAATTTCACAAATCCAACACTTATTAAATCAATGGGGCCATGCAGCTCAAATCAAGTGCTTGTTTTAACTCTTGGTGGAGTTTTTATTAGGGGTGCATTTTCTTCTTCATCATTAACAGTGCCACAAAGGATATAAAAGCAGCATCATCGTTTGCCATTTACTAACTTATTCGGTGTTTCTGACAATACCTTGAAGATCCATCAACCATCCTAGGCAATGTCTTTGTCAATGGAACTTCTATGACAAATCCATAGGCATTCTAACAATAGGGCAATGTAGGGCAAATCAAGTGCTTATTTCGACTATTGGTGGAATTTCTATTGGGGGTGCATTTTCTTCTTTATCATTAACTATGCCACAAAGGATCCAAAAGGAAAATCTTAGTTTATCGTCTACTAACTTATTTGCCATTTCCTGAAAATCTCGGGCAGGTCCAGCAACCGTCCAAGGGAATGTCTTTCTCAATAGTACTACTATGTGAAATCCAATGGGTATTCCAACAATGAGGCCATGTAGATTAAGTGCTTGTTTCGACCATTAGTAGAGTTTCTATTGGAGGTGCATTTTCCTTTTCTTCATTAACTATGCCACAAAGGATGTAAAAGCAATATCTTCGTTTCCCATTTACTAACTTATTTGGTGTTTCCCAACAATCTCTTGTAGATCCGTCAACTATCCAAGGGAATGTCTTTGCTAAGTGAACTACTATGACAAAACCAATTGGCATTCCAATAATGGGGCCATGTGGCCCAAATCATGTGCTTGTTTCAATTGGAATTTCTTTTTCATCACTAACTATGTCGCAAAGTATATAAAAGGTAAATCTTCGTTTTCCATTTAAAAACTTATTTGGTGTTTCCTGACAATCTCTTGTAGATCCATCAAATATCCAAGAGAATGTTTTTTTCAATGGAACTTGTATGGAAAATCCAATTGGCATTCCAACAATAGGACCATCTAGTTCAAATCAATTGCTTGTTTCGGCTATTAGTGGAGTTTATATTGGAGGAGCATTTTCTTTTTCATCATTAATAATGCCACAAAGGATACAAATGCCAAATCTTCGTTTTCATTTTACAAACAAATTTGGTGTTTCCTGACAGTCTCTTGTAGATCCGTTAAGCATCCAAGGGAATGTCGTTGTCATTGGAACTATGATGACAAATACAATTGGCATTCCAACAATAGGGGCTATGTAGCTCAAATCAAGTGCTTGTTTCCACTATAGTTGGAGTTTCTATTAGAGGCAAATTTTCTTTTTCATCATTAACTATGCGACAAAAGATGTAAAAGGTAAATCTTTATTTTCCATTTACAAATTTATTCGGGTTTCCCAACAGTCCTTTGTAGATCCATCAACCATCCAAGGGAACACCTTTGTCAGTGGATCTTCTATGACAAATGCAATTGGCATTCCAATAATGGGGACATGTAGCTCAAATCAAGTGATTATTTCGACTATTGGAGGATTTACTATTGGAGGTGCATTTTCTTCATTATCGTTAACTATGCCACAAAGGATCCAATTGGAAAATCTTTGTTACTGTTTACAAACTTATTCGGGGTTTCCTGACAATCTCTTGTAGATCCATCAACCAACCATGGAAATATCTTTATCAATGCAACTACTATGACAAATCCAATGGGTATTCCAACAATAGGGCCATGTAGGTCAATTCAATTGCTTGTTTCAACCATGAGTAGAGTTTCTATGGTAGGTGTATTTTCTTTTTCTTCATTAACTATGCCACAAAGGATATAAAAGTAAAATCTTCGTTTGCCATTTACTAACTTATTTGGTGGTTATCGAGAATCTCTTCCAGATCCGTCAACCATCCAAGGGAATGTCTTTGTCAATGAAACTACTATGACAAATCCAATTGGTATTCCAACAATGGTTCCATGTCACTCAAATCAAGAGCTTCTTTCGACTATTGGTGGAGTTACAACTGGAGGAGCTTTTTCTTCTTTTTCATTAACTATGCAAGAAAGGATCTAAAAGGAAAATCTCTGATTACCGTTTACTATCTTATTTGGCATTTCCTGACAATCTCGTGCAGGTCAATCAACCATCCAAGTGAATGTCTTTGTCAATGGAACTACAATGACAAATCCAGTAGGTATTCCAACGATAGGACCATGTAGCTCAAATCAAGAGCTTGTTTCGACCATTAGCAGAGTTTCTATTGGAGGTGCTTTATCTTTTTCTTCATTAACTATGCCGCGAAGGATATAAAAGCAAAATCTTCGTTTGACATTTACTAACTTATTTAGTGTTTCCCGACAATCTCTTGTAGATCCGTCAACCATCCAAGAGAATGTCTTTGTAAATGGAACAACATTGACAAAACCAATTAGCCTTCCAACAATAGGGCTATGTTGCTCAAATCAAGTGCTTGTTTCGTCTATTGGTGGAATTTCTTTTGGAGGTGCATTTTCTTCTTTATCATTAACTATGCCACAATGGATCCAAAAGGAAAATCTTTGTTTACCGTTTACTAAGTTATTTGCTGTTTCCTGACAATCTCGCATAGGTCCATCAACCATCCAAGGGAATGTCTTTGTCAATGGAACTTTTATGACAAATCTAATTGGCATTCCAACAATAGGATCATTGTAGTTCAAATCAAGTGCATGTTTCGACTATCTATGGAGTTTCTATTGAAGGTGCATTTTCTGTTTCATCATTAATAATGTCACAAAGGATATAAAAGCAAAATCTTCGTTTTCCATTTATTAACTTATTTGGTGTTTCCTAACATTCACTTGTAGATCCGTAAACCGTCCTAGTGAATGTCTTTGTCAATGAAACAACTACGACAAATACAATTGGCATTCTAAGCGTTTGGGCTATCTAGCTCAAATCAAGCGTTTGTTTTGACTATTGGTGGAGTTTCTATTGGTGGTGAATTTTCTTTTTCATCATTAACTATGCTACAAAGGATATAAAAGTTAAATCTTTGTTTTCATTTACTAACTTATTTGGGGTTTCCAAATATTCTCTTGTAGACACATCAACCACCTAAGGGAATGTCTTTGCACTTGAACTTCTATGAGAAATTCAATTGGTATTCCAACAATAGGGCCATGTAGCTCAAATCAAGCGTATGTTTCAACTATTGGTGGAATTTCTATTGGAGGTGCATTTTCTTCTTTATCATTAACTATGCCATAAAGGATCTAAAAGGAAATTCTTTGTTTGCCTTTTACTAAGTTAATTGGGGTTTCCAAACAATCTCATGCAGGTCCATCAACTATCCAAGGGAATGTCTTTGTCAATGCAACTACTTAGACAAATCCAATGGGTATTCCATCAATGGGCCCATGCAGCTGAAGGGGAACTAGAATCCGAATCCAAGAGGAAATGAGATCCGATGTTCGAGGATTTAGAAAACTTTCTCACATAAGAGATTCGAACGATACCTTTTGGTGATTTGCGGAAATCTTGTCCTGCAGAATGAATCTGAACGTCTTGATTTACTAAGCAAAAGATATTCTAATCTATTCCCTATATGTCTGGATGAACAGATAATAAAATGGAAGATCATAGAAGTTCTATGAGTGGAGTGGAGGAAAACAGACTCACTGTAATTTTTCTCCAGAGTGAAAAATTACATCTCTTTCTTTTTTTTGGGCGGGGGGCCTTAAGAATGAGTATCGATTTTTCTAATTATTATAGGATATATAAATAATCCTAAAAACCAAATTAGAAATATAGGTTTCCTATCGACCAAAAACCCAACAGCCCAACAATCTTGTTATTTAATTAAAGGTCTAATAATTATTTATTGGATCATGAATCCAATATAATTATCCTGGCCCTTTAATAAGAAACCCAATATTTATTTATATTCTTAACCCCATCAAATAATTAATCTCATGGACCTAAGTCCAAATTAATTATAAAACTAATAAATATCCACTTCATCATTTTATTTAAGTCCAATAATAATTAATTTTATAGACCTAAGTCAAAATTAATCATAAGACTAAATAAAGTATCTAGACACTCTATTATTTTGTTCAAGCCCCAACAATAATTAATCTTATAGACTTAAATCCAAATTAATTTTAAGACTAAATAAAATAACAAATTAATTTTATTCAAGCCCAAATAATTAATTTCAAGGATTAATTAAATCCTAATTAATTATTAGTACCATCTAGAATAAAATTATTTCCTACTCCAATCTAATATTTAAGAATGACATAAAATCATTCTTGCATAATAGGGCTAGATTAGGGACCTTAAGACACAATGTTTATGGCTCTATAAAATGACCAAAATACTCTTAATACATAGTAGTGATTAACTTAGTCATTCTAAGCAACTTCTGTTATCACCATAAGAAGATGATGTACTCCATAATACACTGTTGTAGAAATAGAAGGCTTGTTGAGATATACACAACTTTTAGTCTTGGACCTGCAAGAGTAATGACACATTTACCTTTCTATGTAACACCCACTATTGAGTCTAGGTCTTGTGTATTATCACCTTACTCAATAACATCTACCATACTTCGGTATCTAGTTCTATTACCATTGAATCACAATGCATACTCACTACAAGAATATTCAGTACAATAATAATTATACTACCGAGGAGTCGAGTTCGGTGATCCAACTAAGAACAACACACAAAGGGGTGATTAACCATCTCATAAATGAAATGGCATGGAGACCCTATTATATGAGTCTGTCTTAACGAACTAACTCCAAGTACCTAACATACAAGGCTATTGATCTCCTTAATGAGATCTCACCCATAGCATAACAAAGCACAGGGACCTAGCTTCACCAAACCTCCAACCCATACTCATGTCATGGGGATCTATCCACGCAGTAGCAACAATGATATTAATTAACACATATAGTCTGGGAGCACTACCCAATGACTAAATTTAAGTCACCCTACCTAAATTAGACTGATGTGTTATGACCTTTGTTCAATGGGACGCCCAATTCCGTTAATCGACCAAGAACTAATTCCTTATGATTTAAACTTCTAGATCCGTACGTTACTATGTCGAACATCCCAACACATAGATCTCCTATTTCAATCAATGTGGACCTTATTGCATGTTGTGCTAATATGTATTTATTTATAAAGATTATAGTCTTTTACCCATCATCTCAAAAAATGGTATCTTTTCGGGCACAAATCCCAATAGTAGCTCAAATGAAGTGCATGTTTCAACTATGGGTGGAGTTTCTATTGGATTTTCTTTATCTTTTTCATCACTAACATTGACACAAAGGATATAAAAGCAAAATCTTCGTTTGCCATTTACTAACTTATTTGGTGTTTCCCAACAATCTATTGTAGATCTATCAACCATCCAAGGGAATGTCTTTCTAAATGTAACTACTATGACAAATCCAGTTGGCATTCCAACAATGGGGCTATGCAGCTCAAATCAAATGCTTGTTTCGACTAGTGATCGAGTTTCTATTGGTGGTGAATTTTCTTTTTCCATCATTAACTATGCGACAAAGGATATAAAAGGTAAATCTTTATTTTCCATTTACTAACTTATTTGGTATTTCCTGGCAATCTCCTGCAAGTGCATCAACCATCCAAGGGAATCTCTTGTAGATCCATCAGCCATCCATGGGAATGTCTTTGTGAATGGAACTTCAATGACAAGTCCAAATGGCATTCCAACCATAGGGCCATGTAGCACAAATCAAGTGCTTGTTTCCACTCTGGGTGGAATTTCTATTGGAGGTGCATTTTCTTCTTGATCATTAACTATGTCATAAAGGATCCAAAAGGAAAATCTTTGTCTACCACATCTAACTTATTTTGTGTTTCTTGACGATCTCGCCCAAGTGCATGAACCATCCAAGCGAATGTCTTTGTCATTGGAACAAGTATGACAAATCCAATGGGTATTCCATCAATGTGACTATCAGTGGAGTTTCTATTGGAGGTGCATTTTCTTTTTCATCATTAACAATGCCACCAAGGATATAAAAGCAAAATTTTCTTTTTCCGTTTACTAACTTATTTGGTGTTTCCTATCAATCTCTTGTAGATCCGTCAACCGTCCAAGGCAATGTCTTTGTCAATGGAACTAATATGACTAATCCAATTGGCATTCCAACAACGGGGGCTATGCAGCTCAAATTGAGTGCTTGTTTAGACTATTTGTGTAGTTTCCATTGGAGGTGAATTTTATTTTTCATCATTAACTATGCAACAAAGGAAATAAAAAGTAAATCTTTTTTTTTTTTCCATTTACTAACTTATCTTGGCTTTCCCAACAGTATCTTGTAGGTCCATTAACCAACCAAGGGAATGTCTTTGTCAATGGAACAACCATGACAAATCCAATTGGCATTCCAAAAATAGGGCCATGTAGCTCAAATCAAGAGGGTTTTTCGACTATTGGTAGAATTTCTAGTGGACGTGCATTTTCTTCTTTATCATTAACTATGTCATAAATGATCCAGAAGGAAAATCTTTGTTCACTTTTACTAACTTATTTGGTGTTTCGAGACAATCTCGTGCTAAACAGAACTACTTAGTCCATCAATGGGGGCATGTAGCTCAAATGAAGTGCTTGTTTCAACTATGGGTGGAGTTTCTATTGGAGGTGCATTTTCGTTCTCATCATTAATAATGTCTCAAAGGATATAAAAGCAAAATCTTTGTTTGCAATTTACTAACTTATTTGGTGTTTCCCGACAGTCTCTTATAGATCTATCAACCATTCGATGGAATGTCTTTGTCAATGTAAGTACTATGACAAATCCAATTGGCATTCCAACTTTGTTGTTATGTAGCTGTAATCAAGTGCTTGTTTTGACTATTGGTCCAATTTCTATTGGAGTTGAATTTTCTTTTTCATCATTAACTATGTGACAAATGATATCACAGGTAAATCTTCATTTTCCATTTACTCATTGACTTGGTGTTTCCCGACAATCTCTTGTATATCCATAAGCCATCCAAGGGAATGTCTTTGTCATTGGAACTTCAATGACAAGTCCAAATGGTACACCAACAATATGGCCATGTAGCTCAATTCAAGTACTTGTTTTGACTATTGGTAGAGTTTCTATTGGAGGTGCATTTACTTTTTCATCATTAACTATCCGGCAAAGGATATAAAAGGTATCTTCATTTTCCATTTGTTATCTAATTAGGGGTTTCTTGACAATCTCTTATATATCCATCGACCATCCATGAGAATGTGTTTGTCAATGGAACTAATATGACAAATCCAATTGGCATTCCAACAATGGGGCTATGTTTCTCAAAATAAGTGCTTGTTTCGACTATTGGTGGAGTTTTTTTGGGAGGTGAATTTTTTTTTCATCATTAACTATGCGACAAAGGATACATAAGGTAAATCTACGTTCTCCATTGACTAACTCATTTGGGGTTTCTCGACATTCTCTTGTAGGTCAATCAAACATCCATGGGAGTGTCTTTATCAATGGAACTTCTTTTACAAATCCAATTGGCATTCCAACAGTGGAGCCATGTAGCTCAAATCAAGAGTGTTTTTCGAATATTGGTGGAATTTCTATTAGAGGAGCATTTTCTTCTTTATCATTAACTATGCCCTAAAGGATCCAAAGGGAAAATCTTTCTTTACAATTTACTAACTTAGTTTGTGTTTGCAGACAATATCATGCAAGTGCATCAACCATCCAAGGGAATGTCTTTGTCAATGTAAATACTATGACAAATCCAATTGGCATTCTAACATTGTTACTATGTAGCTCAAATCAAGTGCTTGTTTTGACTATTGGTTTAGTCTCCATTGGAGGTGAATTTTCTTTTTCTTCATTAACTATGGGACAATGGATAAAAAGGTAAATCTTCATTTTGCATTTACAAACATATTTGGTGTTTAACGACAATCTTTTGTACATCCATCAGCCATCTAAGGGAATGTCTTTGTCAATGGAACTTTGATGACAAATCCAATTGGCATTCCAATAATGGGGCCATGCATCCCAAATCATGTATTTGATTCGACTATTCATGGAGTTTCCAGTGGAGGTGCATTTTCTTCTTTATCAATTACAATGCCACAAAGGATCCAAAAGGAAAACCTCTGTCGACCGTTTACTAACTTATTTGGAGTTTCCAGACAATTTCATGTAGGTCCATCAACCATCTAAAGGAATGTCTTTGTCAATGGAACTACTATGACAAATACAATGGGTATTCCATCAATGGGCCATGTAGCTCAAATGAAGTGCTTGTTTCAATGATCGGTGGAGTTTCTATTTTAGGTGCCTTTTCTTTTTCAACATTAACAATGTTACAAAGGATATAAAAACAAAATCTTTGTTTGCCATTTATTAACTTATTCGGTGTTTCCTGACAATCTCTTGTGGATTCGAGAACCATCCAAGGGAATTTCTTTGTCAATGGAACTTCTATGACAAATCTAATTGGCATTCCAACAATAGGGCAATGTAGCTCAAATCAAGTTTTTGTTTCGACAATTGATCAAATTTCCATTGGAGGAGAATTTTCATCTTTATCAGTAGCTATGCAACAAAGGATCCCAAAGGAAAATCTTAGTTTACCTTTTACTAAGTTATTTGGTGTTTCTTGGCAATCTCGTGCAGGTCCATCAACCTTCCAAGGGAATGTCCTTGTGAATGCAACCACTATGACAAATCTAAGGGGTATTCCAACAATGGGGCAATGTGGCTAAAATAAAGTGCTTATGTCGACCATTAGCACAGTTTATTGGAGGTGCATTTTCTTTTTCATCATTAACTATGTCACAAGGGATATAAAAGCAAAATATTCGTTTTAAAATAACTAACTTATTTGGTTTTTCCTGACAATCTCTTGTATATCCATCGACCATCCGAAGGAATGTCTTTGTCAATGGAACCCCTATGACAAATCCAATTGTCATTCCAACAATAGGGCCATTGAGTAGAAATCAAGTTCTTGTTTTAACTATTGGTGGAATTTCTATTGGAGATGTATTTTCTACTTTATCATTAACTATGCCACAAAGGATCCAAAAGGAAAATCTTTCTTTGCCGTGTTCTAAGTTATTTGGCTTTTCCTAACAATCTTGTGCAGGTCCATCAACCATCCAAGGGAATGTTTTTGTCAATGGAGCTTGTATGACAAATCTAATTGGCATTCCAACAATGCCACAATGTAGCTCAAATCAAGTGCTTGTATCAACTATCGGTGGAATTCTTGATAGAGATGTGTTTTTGTTTTTCAACATTAACTATTTCACAAAAGACATAAAAGCAAAATCTTCGTTCACCGTTTACTACCTTATTTTTAGTTTCCCTACAATCTCTTGTAGATCCTTCAAGCATCCAAGGGAATGTCTATGTCAATGGAACTTCAATGAGAAATGTAATTGGCATTCCTTCAATGGGGCAATGTAGCTCAAATCAACTGCATCTTAAAACTATTGGTGGAATTTTTATTGGTGGTGCATTTCCTTTCTCAACATTAATTATGTCACAACGGATATAAAAGTAAAATCTTCATTTGCTATTAACTACCATATTTGGTGTTCCCTACAATCTCTTGTAGATCCATCTACCAGCCAAGGGACTATCTTTAAGAATGGAACTTCTATGACAAATCTAACTGGCATTCCAACAATGGGGCAATGTTGTTCAAATCAAATGCACTTTTCAAATATTAGTTGAATTTCTATTGGAGTTGCATTTTCTTTTTCACCATTAACTATGTCACAAAGGATATAAAAGCAAAATCTTCGTTTGCCATTAACTAACTTATTTCGTGTTGCCCGTAAATATTTTGTAGATCCATCAACCATCCAAGGGAATGTCTTCGTCAAAGGAACTACTATGACAAATCCAATTGGCATTCCAACAATAAGGTCATGTACCTCAAATCAAGTGCTTGTTTCGACAATTGGTAGAATTTCTATTGGATGTGCATTTTCTTCTTTATCATTAACTATGCTACAAAGGTTCCAAAACGAAAATATTGGTTAACCGTTTACTATGTTATTTGGAGTTTCTTGACCATTTCGTGCAGGTCCATCAACCATCCAAGGAAATGTCTTTGTCAATGGCACTACTATGACAAATCCAATAGGTATTCCAACAATAGGGCTATGTAGCCCAAATCAAGTGCTTGTTTCGACCATTGGTAGAGTTTCTATTGGGTGTACATTTTCTTTTATTTCATTAACTATGCCAGAAAGAATATCAATGCAAAAACTTCGTTTGCCATTTACTAACTTATTTAGTGTTTCCCGACAATCTCTTGTAGATCTGTCAACCATCTAAAGGGATGTCGTTGTCAATGGAACTTCTATGACAAATCTAATTGGCATTCCAACAATGGAGCAATCAAGCTCAAATCAAGTGCTTGTATCAACTATTTATTGGAATTTCTATAGGAGTTGCATTTTCTTTTTCAACATTAACTACGTCCAAAGGATATAAAAGTAAAATCTTCATTTACCTTTAACTACCTTGTTTGGTTTTTCCCTACAATGTCTTGTAGATTAGACTACCTTCCAAGGGAATGTCTTTGTCAATGGAACTTCTACTAGAAATCCAATTGGCATTCCAACAATGGGGCCATGTAGTTCAAATCAAGTGTTTGTTTCGACTATTGCTGGAGTTTCTATTGGACGTGTATTTTCTTCTTTATCATTAACTTTGCCATAAAGGATCCAAAAGGAAAATATTTCTGCACTATTTAGTAACTTATTTGGTGTTTCCTGACAATCTCGTGCATGTCCATTAACCATCCAACGGAATGTATATGTCAATATAACTACTATGACAAATCTAATGGTATTCCTTCAATGGGGCCTTTTGGCTCATATGAAGTGCCTGTCTCAACAATTGGTGGAGATTCTATTGGAGGTGCATTTTCTTTTTCATCATTACGAATACCACAAAGGATACAAAAGCAAAATCTTCATTTCCCATTTAATAACTTATTTGGTGTTTGCCGACAATCTCTTGTAAATCCATCAACCATCCAAGGGAATGTCTTTGTCAATGGAACTACTATGACGAATCCAATTGGCATTCCAACATTGTTTCTATGTAGCTCAAATCAAGTGCTTGCTTCTACTATTGGTCCAGTCTCTATTGGAGGTGAATTTTCTTTTTCTTCATTAACTATGCGACAATGGATATAAAAGGAAAATCTTCATTTTCCATTTACTAACATATTTGGTGTTTCCCGACAATCTTTTGTAGATCCATCAACCACAATGGAACTTCGATGACAAATCCAATTGGCATTCCAACAGTGGGGCCATGTTTCCCAAATCATGTGCTTAATTCGACTGTTGATGGAGTTTCTAGTAGATGTTCATATTCTTCTTTATCATTAACAGTGCCACAAAGCATCCAAAAGGAAAACCTTTGTCTGCCGTTTATTAACTTATTTGGCGTTTCCTAACAATTTCGTGCAAGTCCATCAATCATCCAAGGGAATGTCTTTGTCAATGGAACTACTATGACAAATGCAATGGGTATTCCATCAATGGGGCCATGTAGCTCAAATGAAGTGCCTGTTTCAACTATCGGTAGAGTTTCTATTAGACATACCTTTCCTTTTTCATCATTAACAATGTCACAAAGGATATAAAAGCAAAATCTTTGATTGCCATTTACTAACTTATTCGGTGTTTCCCAACAATCTCTTGTAGATCAGTCAACTATCCAAGGGAATGTCATTGTCAATGAATCTTCTATGACAAATCTAATTGGCATTCCATCAATAGGGCAATATAGCTCAAATCAAGTTTTTGTTCCGACTATTGATGGAATTTCCATTGGAGGCACATTTTCCTCTTTATCATTAACTATGCCGCAAAGCATCTAAAAGGAAAATCTTAGTTTACCGTTTACTAAGTTATTTGGTGTTTCTTGACAACCTCGTGTAGGTCCTTCAACCTTCGAAGGGAATATCTTTATCAATGCAACCAGTATGAAAAATCTAAGGGGTATTCCAACAATAGGGCAATGTTGTCCAAATCAAGTGCTTGTTTCAACCATTAGTAGAGTTTTATTGGAGGTGCATTTTCTTTTTCACCATTAACTATGTCACAAGGGATGTAAAAGCGAAATATTCATTTTCCATTAACTAACTTATTTGGTGTTTCCTGAAAATCTCTTGTGGATCCCTCCACCATCCAAGGGAATATCTTTGTCAATGGAACCTCTATGACAAATCTAATTGGCATTCCAACGATGGAGCCGTGTAGCTCAAATCAAGTGCCTGTTTGGACTATTGGAGGAATTTCTCGTGGAGGTGCATTTTCTTCTTTATAATTTACTATGCCGTAAGGTATCCAAAAGGAAAATCCTTGTTTGCCATTACTAACTTATTTGGTGTTTCCTGACAGTCTCATGTAACTCCATCAACCATATATTGGAATGCCTTGTCAGTGGAACTACTATGACAAATCGGTCCATGTTGCTCAGAACGAAGCGCTTGTTTCAACTCTTGGTAGAGTTTCTATGGTTGGTTCATTTTCATTTTCATCATTAACAAAACCTCTAAGGATATAAAAGCAAAATCTTCTTTCGCCATTTACTGTTTTATTTGGTGTTTCCCGACAATCTCCTGTAGATCCATCAACCATCCAAAGGAATGGCTTTGTCAATCTAACTACTATGACAAATCCAATTGGCATCCTAACAAAGGGCCCATATTGCTCAAATCAAGTGCTTGATTCAACTATTGGTGGTGTTTCTATTGGACGTGAATATTCTTTTTCATCATGAACTGTGTGACAAAGGATATAAAAGGTAAATCTTCATTTCCATTTACAAACCTTTTGGTATTTACCAACAATCTCTTGAAGATCCATCAACCATCCAAGGAATTGGTCAATCGAACTTCTTTGACAAATCCAATTGGTATTCCGACAATAGGGCCAGGTAGTACAAATCAAGTGCTTGTTTCTACTATTGGTGGAATCTTTATTGGATATGAATTTTATTCTTTATCATGAAAAAAGCCACAAAGGATCCAAAAGGAAAATGTTTGTTTACCGTTAACTACATTATTTGGCATTTCCTGACAATTTTGTGCAGGTCCATCAGCCATCCAAGGGAATGTTTTTGTCAATGGAACTACGATGACAAATCCAATGGGTATTTCCACAAAAGGGCCATGTAGCTCCAATCAAGTGCCTATTTCGCCCATTAGTGGAGTTTCTATTGGACGTGCATTATCTTTTCTATTCATTAACTATGCCACAAAGGATATAAAAGCTAAAACTCCCTTTTCCATTTACTAACTTATTTGGTGTTTCCTGACAACCTCTTGTAGATCCATCCATCATCCGAGGAAATTTCTTTGTCAATGTAAGTACTATGAAAAATCCAATTGGCATTCCAACATTGTTACTATGTAGCTCAAATCAAGTGCTTGTTTTGGCTATTGGTCAAGTTTCTATTGGAGGTGAATTTTCTTTTCCATCATTAACTATGCGAGAACGGATGTAGAAGGTAAATCATCATTTTCCATTCACCAACTTACTTGGTGTTTAACAACAATCTCTTGTAGATCCATCAGCCATCCAAATTAATATCTTTGTTAATGGCACTTCAATGACAAGTCCAAATGGTATTCCAACAACGGGACCTTGTAGCTCAATTCAGGTGCTTGTTTTCACTATTGGTGGAGTTTCTATTGGAGGTAAATTTACATTTTCATCATTAGCTGTGCGACAAAGGATATAAAAGGTAAATCTTGAGCTTTCCATTCACTAACATATTTGGGGTTTCCCAACAATCTCTTATAAATCCATTGACCATCCAAGTGAATGTCTTTGTCATTGGAACTAATATGACAAATCCAATTGGCATTCCAACAATGGGCAATGAAGCTCAAATCAAGTGCTTGTATCAACTATTGGTGGAATTTCTATAGGAGGTGCATTTTCTTTTTCCACATTATCTATGTCCAAAGGATATAAAAGAAAAAACTTCATTTGCCATTAACTAACTGATATCGTTTTTCCCTACAATGTCTTGTAGATTAGACTACCTTCCAAGGGAATGTCTTTGTCAGTAGAACTTCCATTAGAAATCCAATTCGCATTCCAACACTTTGGCCATGTAGCTCTAATCAAGTCCTTGTTTCAACCATTGCTGGAGTTTCTATTGGAGGTGTATTTTCTTCTTAATCATTAACTTTGCCATAAAGGATCTAAAAGGAAAATCTTTGTTTACCATTTTGTAACTTATTTGGTGTTTCCTGAGAATCTCGTGCACATCCATTAACCATACAAGGGAATGTTTATGTCAATGAAACTACTATGACAAATCTAATGGTATTCCTTCAATCGGGCCTTCTGGCTCAAATGAAGTGCCTGTTTCAACTATTGGCGAAGATTCTATTGGAGGTGCATTTTCTTTTTTCATCATTACCAATACCGCAAAGGATACAAAAGCAAAATCTTTGTTTCCAATTTAATAACTTATTTGGTGTTTGCCGACAATCTCTTGTAGATCCATCAACCATCCAAGGGAATGTCTTTATCAATGGAACAACTATGACGAATCCAATTAGCATTCCAACATAGTTGCTATGTAGCTCAAATCAAGTGCTTGTTTCAACTATTGGTCCAGTTTCTTTTTCATCATTAACTATGCAACAATGGATATAAAAGGTAAATCTTCATTTTCCATTTACTTACATAGTTGGTGTTTCCCGACAATCTTTTGTCGATCCATCAACCATCCAAGAGAATATCTTTGTGAATGGATCTTCGATGAAAAATCTAATTGGCATTCCAATAATGGGGCCATGTAGCCCAATTCACGTGCTTAATTCGACTGTTGATGGAGTTTCTAGTGGAGGTGCATTTTCTTCTTTATCATTAACAATGCCACAAAACATCTAAAAGGAAAACCTTTCTCTACTGTTTATTAACTTATTTGGCATTTTTGACAATTTCGTGCAAGTCCATCAACCATCCAATGGAATGTCAGTGTCAATGGAACAACTTTGACAAATACAATGGGTATTCCATCAATGGGACGATATAGCTCAAATGAAGTGCTTGTTTTAATGGTCAGCCTAGTTTCTATTAGACGTGCCTTTCCTTTTTCATCATTAACAATGTCACGAAGGATACAAAAGCAAAATCTTTGTTTGCCATTTACTAACTTATTCGATGTTTCCCGACAATCTCTTGTAGATCCTTCAACCATCAAAGTGTTGGGATTTATGCCCAAAAAGAGTATCATTTTCTATGATAATGGGTAAAAGACTATAATCTTTATAGATAAATACATAGTAGCACAACATGTAATATGGTCCAAATTGATTTAAATAGGTGATCTATGTGTTGGGACGTTCAGCATAGTAAGGTACGGATCACTGGAAGTTCAAATCATAAGAAATTAGTTCTTGGCCGATTAATGGAATTGGATGTTCCATTGAACAAAGGTCATAACACATTAGTCTCCTTTAAGTAGGGTTTCTTACCTTTAGTCATTGGATAGTGCTCCTGGACTACGTGTTACCACTTTTTGTATGTGTAGAATAGGACCATTCAGTGATTGTTCTCTAAAGGTACTATCAAAGAAGGGAGAACAAATATCACTGTTGCTACTGCATGGACACGTCCCCATGACATGAGAATTTGTTGGTGGTCTGGCGAAGCTAGTTCCCTATGCGTTGATATGCTATGGGTGAGATCACATTATGGAGATCAATAGCCTTGTATGTTAGGTACTTGGAGTTAGTTAGTTAAG
>JAOXNR010046396.1:0-18701 GCA_028571225.1 Parsonsia alboflavescens | reverse complement strand
TACGGACGCAATCCAACTACTCCATTATACCTTAATCCGTTACAAGTCCACCACTAGTTTAGTTTAGATGCAGACTAGCATGCTAAGCAGATCAAGGACTTGCATTCCCAAGTCTATGATGGGATCAATCAGCAGAACTTACAATACAAACAAAGGACCGACAGGCATTGGAAGAAGGTAGTATTCAAGGAGGGGCCGGTTTGGATTCAATTAAGGAAGGAAAGGTTTTCAGCAGGAAGATTTGGGAAATTGCAATCACGCGCAGATGGGTCATTCAAGGTATTGGAGCGGATTAATGACAATGCATACAAGATTGACTTGTCAGGCAACTACAATGTGTCGGGTACTTTCAATGTAGCTGACTTGTCACCTTACCAGTCCGAGGATGAGGAAGGTTTTGCAGATGATGTCGCTGGCGAGGACGAGGCTGATTCGAGGGCGAATCTTTTCCTAGCCGGGGAGGATGATGCTAGGCACGATTCCCGAGGTGACTGGTCCGAGCAAGGATCAGGCTCAAATTTTATCGAGTGACCCGGAACGGCTCAACGATCAAAGTCACTACTATGCTATGATGTAAGGAGTTTTTCGGCCATCTGGAGTCATTTTGATGGAGTTTTGGGCATTTTTCTATTTTTAGTGGCATTGTTGTAATTTTTCTATTTTTAGTGATAGTTTCGTAATTTGCTATTTTTCTTAGGGTATTTTTGTATTTTCATTATTTTAAATTCTGATTAGGTGTAGGCTTTGTTTAGGCCTTTAAATATTTCATTTCTCATTGTTTTCGGCAGTTTTTGATTAATTGAAAATTTTCGACTTTGGTCGTTTTTCCAAAAACTTAAGTGTTTTCGCTGTTTTTCCAGCTTTTCTTCTGTTTAGTCATTTTTTTCAACATTGCTCTTGCATCATGAACTTTGCAAAAGAAAGAGAATTTTGTTTGGCAGATCATGGGCAAGTGGGAGATGTTGGAATTATGAGTCGCCAATGATCGGATATGTCCCTTAATGAGAACAACTGCTGAAAAGAAGTTAATTAAAAGAAAAGATATGATGCTACTTTCAGATAATGAAGAGAAGTTAATTAAAAGAAAGGGATATGACCTTTCTATCAAACAACTTCTTTTCAGACAACTATATAAAGGAGGATATGACTCTTCTATTAACATATGTTTTTACACAGGAAGAAAATATAGTACAGAGAACAATGTATTCCCTCTATCATATTTTGTCAAACATTGATTCTCAAGATTGCAAAGGAGTTTATAATATATGACGAATAAGGTATGTTCATAACTGTGATATACTTTCTGATTAGTGATTCAATTTGATTTCGGACATGTCTTCCGTAAGTTATTATCAGAATCTATTTCTATATCTTAGAGGATATAATATCCTTCATTGGTAGCAGAGCAAGTGTTATTGATTCCCGATCATCTGTTCCTAGATGTTGCTCGTTTTTACTATTTTCGTATATACTGTTCAAATAAAGCCATACATAGATATATTTTGTTTTTATGTTCAATTTTTATTCTTGAATTTTGATTACATGAAAACATATGATGGCTGGGTCATATTCTTGTATCCGTTTTGTTCCAGTCTCAATTGCATCCATTTGATGAGACAATGCCATCTAAGTTTGAGCATTTATAATAAAAGTGCTAGCGTTGTTATGTTGAGGGTTTAGTCCCCAATATGATGAATGGCTTGTAAAAAGTATTCCTCATCGATGTTTTGACATTTATGCATCTCAATGCTTAGTCCATTATTTTTTTTAAAAAGTATGTCGTACAGATAAGAGATTAGCCGACTCACACGGGTAATCGCCTCCATTTACTAAGTGATAAATAGAGATGGGACAATTTTAAACTTATTATCTACGTGATAATCGAGAGCTCAAACTTAAAGTATGGATGTCGCCTTAACTAAGTGTTAAGATGAAGACTTACTATTTATTATATCCGAAAGTAAAATAATCTACATATTTTATTTTATCTGTTTTTTAAGCCAGATGAGAGTTCTGATGGATTTTATAAAATGAGAGTAGATTTGTGAACTCAAGTTAGACATTGTGTATGTCTGAACTATCATCTGTACAGTATTGAAGGCCAAGACATACGCTCCATAGAAAAGGAGAGAATATTGTAGTAAGTATTTCATATTACGCATGCATAAAAAGACCAAAAGAGTTGGCAAAAGTTTGATCTCAACTTTTATTATCGTGTGAGACTCTTGAGGATAAGTATTCCTCATTTAAGTACCCTCATGACTATTACTTATTCTCAAAATTTCTATTCTATGTTTGCTATCTTAGAATGTTATCAAAGATCACGAATGATTTGGTCTAACGAGCATTTCTAGAAAAGCGAATTGAACTAAAATGGAGAGGTTTAAGGAAAGTGGAAGATCAATTCAATGATGATGTCACATTCTGATTTTGTACTCACAAGTCGACCAATTATGAATTTATGTTTTATCATAATCGTGAATACAATAAATTATATGTTTAGAGATCAAGAGAAAGATAAAGATGTGACTAATTGATCTAGGGGACTGCATACTGAATCTACTCTGAATGATTATGTCCAATTTGAGTTGTTATATATTCCTAACAGATATATAGCAATGAGCTCTCATGTATGCTGGTCGCATGGATTATTCCTGATAAGGTATGTACATAATTGTGATATAATTTCTGATCAGTGATTCAATTTGATCTTGAGCATATCTTCCGCGGGTTATTATTAAAATCTGTTTTTGTATCTTAGAGGATATAATATCCTTCAGTAGCAATTTCTTATTTTCTCTCCATGTATACACACATGCAAGCACACAACGAAATGAAATTATAAGGAATCCTCCCCATCCCATTATCCCAAAATGTATGAAATTAACTATCATTTTTCTGGATTAAAAACTCTAAAATAAAATTATGTTATGTAAAAAATGACTCTCCTTTCTCTCACTAAGAACTACAATTTCCTTTCTTTATAATAAATTAAAGATAATATTCTCTACGTTACTAAATATAAATCACCAATCATTATTTTACAAAAACTATTGCAACGTTTTTCTTTTTCTAATGTTCTTGATCATTACCCTTTCAAAAATTTGAATACCATTTTTCTATAGAGATAATATAGAAAAAATATACCTAATTAACTAACGACAATAACTTATAATTAATGACATGAAAAGTTAATTAAAATGACTTATATTTAGTGATAGAGGGAATATTAATAGAGGGTAAGAATAGAAAAAATATCATAATAATGCATTGATAATTGCAAAACTATTCATATTGTAAGATAAAGGGAAAAAAGGATCTAAAATAACTTATATCATGAGACAGATGGATAATATACTACTACGATGAAAACTCGGAACTACATTTAATTTTTTGTTTCAAGTTAAAATATAATTTTAAATTTAAATAAAATCGGTATTCATTTTTATCACAATTTTTAATAAAAAAAGAAAAAGAAAGAAAAAAAGTCACGACATCCACATGCCACTGTAAAAATAAGTGGGTAATTTGTAAATCTCTTTAGAATTCCAATTTCTTCGAAGGAAAAAAAGAAAAAAAAAGAAAATCGTAGTGTTGAGTGGCGTGAAGAGGAAGACAGACAGGTCGACAAAAGAATATAGTGGTGGGCCTTGAAAGTCCCTTTCCTTTGCAATTTTGAATCATCTTTCAGTACTAAAGACCAAATCCCTCAAAATCTCAGTGCCCATTGTCACTTCCTCAAAACTATTACACCCTTATTTACTCATTTATTTTGCTTAATTAATATATTCATACTTTTAAAAATAGATAATTTTTTAAAAAATATTTATTTTAATTAAAAAAATACATATATTTATCAGAAAATTATTTAAAATAAAACCCATAAGAGAAAAGCACTAAAAAAAAGCCAATAGAATATTTCTCAAAATGTTGTATAAAAAATACACATAATAAGAAAAGAAAAAACCTAAATATAAAATTCAAACCAAAAAATACATTGGAAGTGATACTGCAAAACTTTGATTCCTTCACCGGCGGTGAGGATATGATCCTGCAGCACGGCTCTATTCTTCTCCACGTGGAATTGAAATTTCTATATTTTATTTTGAAACCCCACTTTGTATAATAAATTAGATAAAGACCCGCAACTTACGTGATATATATAATACTATTATTTAAAAGTTAAAATATATTATTTTTTATAATTTTATTTACATGTATATTAATATTTTGCTTTTATATTTTTTAAATTAAAAAAGTTAAAATATATTTTACATACAAATAAGATTAATAATAGATAATTCTTTCATTAAATAATCTAAAGCATAACATTCATTATTTAAACTTTAAAGTACATTATAATTGATAACTATAGAAATTTAAATATTATCGTTTAGTATTTTTTTAATTACATTACATTATAGATTTTAATAGAAAACAATCTACGTATAAGATAATAAGAATATAATGATGATTAATTTTTTAATCTTTTTGAACTATACAATCTATGGTAAATAAATCATTATATGGAGTTTTAAATTAAAAAAAAAAAGTCCATAACAAACATAAAAATAAATAAGATTTTAATATTTAAAACTAAATTATTGAGTGGAGTGCATCGTTAATTTTTTAACTATCAAAATTAACGGTTAACTTTTTTATTTAAAAAAATAATAAATTTGATCCAATACCCCTAAGGTTTAGTTTATCGTTTTAAGATATAATATATAATATATATATTTTTAAAAAATGATTTTTTTATTGAATTTCTTTTTAAATAAAATGAGATATTGACTGTTAAAAACTTAAGTGTGCACTCCACTAATGCACTCTATAGCATTACCATATATATATATATATATATACGAAAATGTTATAAAGTGCTACGAAGCACGACTTATGGATACTTAGGTAAGTTTCTAACAGTAAAAAAGTTAATGGTTCACTGTCTTTTCTTAAAAAATAAAAAAAAATTTTAATCAAAGACCCCTTGGATTTAATTTATTCTTTTAGAGTTTAATTTGTAAAAATAATTTACAAAATTAACTTTTTATAGAAGAATTTATTTTTTCTTAATAGCTAACCGTTAAACTGTGATGGTTAGAAACTACAAATAAAACTTTCGAAATTTTAATTTTGTAATAATAATGTGGTGATGATACTGTTAATAACAATAAAAATCATAAAACTTTTTAGTTAATTTTCTTAGAAAAAAAAAAAAACCAATTGCACGAAGCCCCTTCCTTTCTTTGTGTAATCTCCAACGCCAAATAGTGCATGTGTTAATAATAATAATAATAATAACAACAACATGGGTTATTGATTAAAAAAATTTCAAAACTCAATATCTGGATTTTGATTAGAAAACTTTAATATAAAGGAAGCCTTTGAGACCACCATCTTAATCATCTCTACTCACCTCCTTTTGATAAAAGAGACTTACCTGTGGATTATGTTATCGATAGGGAGTGAGTATTAGTATGATAGGAGTTTTGTAGATGACAAAAAGTTATGAATTTTGGAAATAAGTGTGCTACCTCCTTTTTTTTAATATAAAAGACCTAAGAAAAATATATGATGAGAATTTCATTTGCATAGGAAAGAAAAAGTTTTGAAATATGGAAATATGTGTGGTTTTGAAGCATTTTACGAATAGATAAATGAAGACAAATGAAAAGGTGTGAATAATGAGTTTTATAGGAAATTGAACCGTTTGTTTTGTTTTTTCTCTTGAAAAAGTTTTTTTTCATTTAATAAAAAAATGAATAGTTAGAGAAGTTGGAGAGTTTTCCAATAAGTATTATTTTTATTAGTTATGGACATTTATTATTTTTTATGTTATAGTTTTATATAAAATGAAATAGTCAAAAATAATAGATAAATAAGAATATTAAAAGAATTTAAAAAATTCTTATGGTTCCAAATCACGGAAACATTTATAATATTTTCAGGAGCTAACTCGTTATCATAGAAGCAATGCTTCTATTTTGATATATTATAATAGATTACAATTCTCAAGAATTGCAATTGTGACATAGTATTTTGCACACTCGAACATGAGAATCTCAATTTTTAATAATTAAATAGGAATAAAATAGCTAATCAAGCCAACCAAACCCATAAAATTAGTTGTGGTGGAACGCCTTGCTGTATTCAATTTCAATGATAAATCAAATTAAAGCCCATAAACATTAAAATAAAAGTACAACGAAATCTTTACCATGTCATCTAATTGGGCTTGGCCCATTTCAAATTCACATCCAATGAGTAATCCAAACACAGAATGAACCTTCAGTTGCAGGTTCACAAATTTAATTTCATCCAATCCAATCGAATCTCAAATCGATGTAATGTAAATTCAATTATTTGATCTAATTGATTGATTGGGTTTTTTAGAGATTTGATTTAATTGAATTGGTTGATTTAGAAATTTTTTATCGATTGATTACCCGTCTGAGCAAAAAATTAATGGAAATTGATTTGGTTATCTCAATTCAAAAAAAGTCACACTTTTAAAACTTTCAAATATGTTAATTTTGGAGAGTAAAATTACCTAGTTACCCTTCCTACGTGTAAAAAAAAAAAAAAAAAAAGAGGACATTTTTCATAATCAGATTATTCAAAACCCACAATCCCTCCTTGTCCACAGGCTACCCGCTTATATGGCTACCCTTCATCATCAAATGGCCTATGGTGTCCAGAACCATTCTATAGACTTACCTTTACCTTCTCATCTCCAGAATGGTGAATCTTTGTTCCTCACCATTCATTCCCCTGATACGCCCCAATATACTTTTGTTCCCAGACAACTTCCCAGAGAACAATTAGAGTTACTTCTTCCCAACTCATGGGTAACCAATTATGAAAATCAGATTGCTTTAACTCAACCCCCTACACCTTTGCAACATTCTAACCCCCAGATGTTGGCACAACCTGATGGCTCGGTTAAAGTTACTTTTCCCAACAGATCTGGATCTTCCACAATATTTCCTACTGAGTTCTCCATGCTTGATCATCAGAAATTGACAAATCTGAATATTCCTATTAGGCATTGGTCTCATGATGGAAAACCCATCCTTGAAGGACGTTCTTCCATTGGATACATTTTGTATGATGTCTGCTCATGTTCCTCTTGTACCTTAAAGACCCTAAGTAGCAAGCCAAAGTTCTCACAAAGTTCTTTGCATGAAAGATTCGAAGCGGGTGACTCCCAATTTGGTCTCCTAGGGGAACCTAGTGGCAAATTTGATTACTATGTGACATACATAAAGACCCTTGCTACCATGCCTATTATCTCTACAGGTTGGGACAATCCACCAGATCTACCCCCACCAAAAGCACCATCTCCTCCTCCTCCTTTGATGCTCATGGATAGTACTTCTTATAATTATGACAAAGACTTTCCTCCTTTATCCCCGTTTGATAAGGATCAAAGTTTACATGCTAGGAAAATTCTGAATCTCACTGCCTTGGATGCTCATGGTCAACAAAAAATCCTCACTGCAACCGAGACTGCTATCAATTGGCAAAATGAAAATGCTGTGGCCCAAAATCATGTTCTTGACAAAATCCTACAATCCCAGCAACAGGTACAAACTTAGCTTTCTGCATAGTCTTCCCAGACCCAGAAGCTACTGCTCTTAATCCAAGAAGCCCGAAGCAAGATAGACAATCTTCACCAACAACTTTGCTATCTAGTTCAATATACCACAGAATGGTCTCCAAAGATGGCACAGATGCAGCATGAAAACGAATTCCTGAAACAACAGCTTTCTAGCTTGGAATCCTAGTATTCTGTCCTTAAAAATCAATCAGACCCCTTTTCTATTCAATTCCCATCTTATTTTCCCCAACTTCCACCTAAAAGATTAGATCTTCCTCTTGTCTCTTCCACCAAGTACTGCCCCGCCTTGGCCCTCTGGAACAAACAGCCAAAAACAGTACCTCCTCCAACAATACCTCCTCCAATAGTACTTCCTCCAACAGTACCTCCGTAACAGCACCTCCAGATGATCCCATTATTGGTGCTTCCTCCAAAGCTCCCATATTTACCATGGATCCAGTTACAAATCCCATTACCTCTTTTCTTCGAACCCTCGGCTCTATTCTACAATACCCGACTTATCTGCCTACCTACCCAGCTGATTGTGACACTGTCTCCCATCAGAGTTCCCAGAGTTCTTTTGATCCTTTTGCTGAATTTCATCTTCTCATGATGGAACCTGAACCTAAGATTGAAGAACTTGACGAAGATATTCTAGAATCTTCACAAGCCTAACAAACCGAATCCATGCCAATCACTCTGACACATCCCAAACCAAATTTACTCTTGATGACATTCCACCCTCCAGATGGCGTGAAAGATTCCAGTCTTTATATGCATGGTTGACCACTGATTTGCAATAGCATGAATTTACTTATGTTCTCAAACGATTTGTGGCCAGATTTGATGGATCTTTAAGCGATTTTTGGAACTCCCTTTACGAGTATAGACAATTGCAATTCTTGCAGCAGACCACTCCTGAAGAGGTTATTGATCTCATGAGAAGATTCTTTATTGGTGACACCATCCATGATATCACCACCGCAAGAACAGAATTCTTCAAGATGAAATGTTGTTCTATTCTTCCTAAGGATTTAGAGAAACATTATGCCAGAATGTGTAAGAGATTCTATATTATTAGCCAGATTGACGATGTCAGTCTTAAATAAGCATATGTTAATTCTGTTCCTGAAGAGCTTGGGAATGAAACCATGCGACAGATACACGCTACTGGTGTCCAATGAGAAACTCTTCCGCTTGGTCAAATATGGTCTATCATGCAAGAAGCTTTAGACAAGCTTTTGGCAAAAATTCCAGAAGCAATCATCAAAGCTTGCCCCAGCATGTTTTGAGAAACATTGGCAAATTAAATGCAAAGATGAACATCAGTGTACTTGTGGTCTAAAACATAAAGCTCACTTCAGAAAATTTAGACAAACCACTCAACCACGAAGAAAACATAGATTCAAGAAAAGAAAGACCCAATGGAAATTTCTCCAAAGGAAAACCGCCTCTTCAATTGTGGAAAACAAGGACATTTTGCAAAAGATTGCCCTAAGCAGAAGAAACGGTTCAAACTGATGCACCAATTATCTACTCACCTCTCCCCTACTGAGTTTGATAATCTTGAAGCCTTGTTTGATCTTGACCCAGCTCCATCCACATCCTCCATCCTAGCCATTGCACATGACCTGACAGAAGAAGATACAAATAGTTCCTCACCTGAAACATCTGACGATAAGTCTAGCACTCACAACCTCCATGCCTTCACATATATTACTGAAATACACTCCCTTCATCACAAACCATACTCTCTAGTGGTCATTTCCATCTTCCTACGTATCAGTCACCCCCTATCCCAGTTCTTGCTTTACTTGACATGGGTGCAGCCAGCTCAGTCATGAATCCAGACATTTTACCCTCTCACCTATGGGAATCCTGTCATCAGCTTTTCCGAGCTGCAAGTGGCGAAGACTTCCTCATCACCCAAATCAGCAAACCGGTTCATCTACAACTCTTTCCTAACCTCACACTATCCCACAGATTTTATGGTTCCTTCTTACCCGGCAAAGACCTTGTCATTGGTTTTGATCTCATCCATAAAATCCCAAACCTTGAGTTCACTCCTCTTGGCCTTTTTTACTGTGGCCAACTTTTTCAATAGAATGCCATAGGCAAAAACTTTTTCAGCCTTACCGATGCTCTCTCTACTCTCCATGATGATTTTGTATCAAAATCATGTGCCAAGAATCACTCTGAGTTTTTACAAAAATATGATCATCCACTTTGGAAAAACTCAACCTTTTTCGTGAAGCTCCCATATGCTGAAAATAAATGTGTAAAATCTTTGAACCTTTCTTCCCTCATTGTTTGATCTATATTGTTGACATCCTGTTATTCTCTAAAAGCTCTGAAGATCACTACAAATTGTTAAAAGATTTTCATTCCTTAGTTCAACAATTTGGAATCATGCTTTCCCAAAAGAAAATGCATTTATGTCTTTCTGAGATAGATTTCTTAGGCATGCATATTTCTGATGGAACTTTTCAGCCTCAACCTCACATTACGAAAGCTCTTCTCCATTTCCCAGATGAAATCCTTGATAAAAAACAATTGCAACAGTTTTTAGGAATCCTTAATTACATTTGTGATTTTATTCCTAAAATTGCCAATTTAGATCCCTCCTCAGTAAAATACTTCGCAAAAATTCACCCGCCTGGTCCACATCTTTTACTCATGCAGTTCAACAGCTTAAGCAACTTGCCCTCTAAGTCCCTCCATTATGGATCCCTTCACAAGGCAAATGCATATTACAAACAGATGCATCAGACCTATACTAGGGTGCAGTCCTCCTCGAAGAAGATTCTGATGGACACCGTCACATTTGCGACTATCACAGCGGAGAATTCAAAGCCTCAGAACAACATTATCACAGCACCTTTAAGGAAATCTTGGCTGTCAAAAGAGGCATAGAAAAATTTGAATTCTTTATGATCAACCACAGTTTCCACATCGAATTGGATATGTCTTCTTTTCCTAAGATGCTTCAGTTCAAATAGAAGATCATTCCCCATGGACAACTCCTGCGATGGCAGCAATGGTTCTCTCAATGCATCTTCACAGTATCTCATATCAAAGGTAAAGATAATGTTTTGGCAGATTTTCTTAGCAGAACTCACTTGCCCGATTTAAATTTGTACAAATCTACACCACACTCCATACCACACACCATTCCCTGCCTTGCTCCTCTTGATTTCTCTATCTTACCCCTGGAAGTAAGAGAAACAATCCTTGATCTTGTTCTCCCTGCACGAAGCCAGTTAAACTATCAACTTTTCCATAAACTCCTCCTGCAACAACATGGTACAACTTGTTTCCGAGGTATTGAAAATCATCCCTCCAAACCATACTTTACCATTTTTCATATTTGTAACTTATGGTCATTACCTAAGATTGCTCTATTATTTCTGGTATCTTTTAGAGACTTTCTCTATCAATTTTTGTTTTAATATTGATCAGTTGTATTCTTGCATTTGGGCTTGTGACAATTGTAGAGCTCTCCCAAAACATAATATTTACATGTTTAAGATACTGAGTTGGTTTCAAAACCCTGTAGGATGGTTTCGTTTCCTTTCCGGTCATTATGGTAGATATGTTGTTATATGTCTCCACAGACCAGTTGTAAACTTAACTCCAGGAAGGAATTTTGATCCCAGACTTTACCATTTTGCTGTTGAAGAAATCATAGGTTAGTATGCTTAAAACATTGCCAATCATTTGGTCCAAAGAAGACATCCCAACATTTGACTTGATATCATGCATCGCATATGTGGAAAGTACAGACTCGACTCAAACACCACAGTAATCCTGGACATTATCCATCCCCCCAGCTGGACAGACAATCCATACTATTCTGATCTGCTCATATATCTCCATGCTCATCCTCATCTTCATGATTATGATGAACAAGGATGCATGAGTTATGCTTATCCCTTACCAGACACATCAGATGATGATGACCCAAATAGTTGAATGTCGCGTTACAGCTCTGATTATGCCTCTGATTGTTGTAATCAGGAAGGTGTCGGCTATTCAATCGTGTCATACTACTTTTACTGTTTGCTTTTCTTAAAGTAGCATTGTTTCGCTACATGCTTGTCGGCCACCAGATTGTACTATTTGGCATTATCTGTACTGTTTATAGTTTGTTTGTTGAGTCCGGATTTCATGTCTGCAGGTTTTGCCTATAAATAGCTGTGGTTTGTTTCCATAAGACTCAGAGGTCGAAAAGAGAAAAAAATTTTTAGAAAGACATTTAGAGTCCTGAGTCTAGAAATATTTGTATCAGTGTCTAAATATTTACAATAAAGAGTTTTGAAAGTTTGTCTCTTAGTATTTATGCATTCCTGGGTGAGTTGGTATCAGAGACAGTAAAATGTTTACTTGTTTTGAAAAAGCTTCCAATTTATGATTAGTAAGATAACTGAAACTCTGTGATCAGTATGCTCTTAACTCTGTGATTGCCACACTTGTGGATCCTTCATGTCGAGTTAATCAGAACACTCAGAGATTCCTTATTTGAACACTTGGTTGGATTGAATCGGTTTTATTTCTATTTTAAAAACTGTTTTCAAAAGAGCCCTCTCGTTTGCCCGTTAGCCAGAGATAGGCGTTGTTTTGCAAACATTGGAGTGAGAAAATTTGTTTTTAAACTTAGAAATCTTTACCTTTTCTAAATGGCTTCCATGAATGAATGCTCCCCTTCTTTTGGCTCCCTAGTCAATCTTCCTCGAAGCATGCTTGCTAAGATTCCTCGTGTCTATGAAGTAGAATACCACTCAGACTTTGATAAATACCCTGTTTCCAGTCACCCACTAGTCAACCCATATTCCATCTATGAAAAACCTAAACATCTCCTTGGTCATCGCCTTAAACAGGTTCTTGGTCATACCCCTTCTGTCCAAACCAAAGACTTTGTCCAGGCCTCACTCTTCTCTTCTCATCTCCTTTCTGCCACCACCGAAGAACAATACATTACCCTTAAATTCCTTGAAGCTGTCTTAGAAAAATGGAAATCTGAAGGTTTTTCCCACATTCATTTTGGTGCGGTCAAATTGGCCCTCACCCTCCATGCTCGAAAAGGCCTTCCTTTGGTTTCTAGGATTGCTTTACTGGACCCCCGTTTTCATAAATACGAATACGCTGTCATTGGCACCATCCAAACCTCCCTTAATGTTGTCACCATCTTTATCACATTGTTCCCTAATTTCACTATGTACTCTTTGACCCCAAAAAAAAAAAAAAATCATAGCTTTCTTCACTTCTTGCAAAAATTACATCTTCGTGGCAAAAAGGTTGATTTTCATCTTATCTTTATTTTTTATGTTTTGAGTATATTATCAAAATAGTATCTGAAAAGGTTTTCATTTTCTTTTTTTTTGGGTTTTGGTTTTTTTTTTTCCTATTTTCTTGGCTATACATGCCTCACAACTCATCTAGTCCTCTGTTCCCTTTGTTTTACTTTTTTTTTTTTTTTAAATTTTTGTATTTTAACAAAGATTGAATCTTTTTTGAGGAAAATGTTGTATATGAGTTCTTGGTGAATTGTTAAGTTGTATAATTGAGTTGTTGAGTTGCATTCAAGATTATATTAAACAGTTGTTTCCTACTATATGAGTTGTTTGCAAAGGTGGTATGGTTTGTTACATTTACGTGTTAATTACGTGTTGTTTGAAAGGTGGTATAGGTTGTCTGTAAACTTTATGGATTATACTCTCAGTTTGTTTTTATTCATGTTCTGAGCTTTTTCATGTAATTTTAAAGCTATATGGATTGTGTATAGCTCCTATGGGTTGTTTTTCCTATTGTATCAGTTGTTACTTGTAAGTGTTACGAGTTGTTCGGAAGGTAGTATGAGTTGTTTATAAGCTTTATGGCTTGTATTGATAGTTTGTTTCTTTTCATACTAGGGGCATTGTTTATGCAATTTTAAAGCTATATGGATTATTTTTCCTACTGTATAGGTTGTTACTTGTAAGTGTTATTGTTTCAAAAGATGGTATGGGTTGTTTGTAGGCTTTATGGATTGCATTACTAGTTTATTTTTTTGCAATTTATGTATTGATCAGGTTATATGAGTTGTTTCAAAGTTGTATGGATTTTTTAAAAGCCTTATGGGTTGTTGCAAAGCTATATAGATTGTTTAGTTCAATGTTTATTTGTTTTAATCTTGTTTTAATCTTAGGTCTTTGAAAGTAATTCAACTATATTTGATGTTTGGCAATAAATGGGAAGATGGTACTTACAAAGATAGCCATGTAAATCTATGGGAAGTTTGATACCTATCTTGGTTTGTTGAAGATAGTGAAAGAATGTCTTGGGATGGATTTCAAGGGAGAAGAGATACAACTTCGATCTAATATGACTTTGGTAACATCCTTGCTAAGTGTATAATATTCCAACCATGATTGAATGAAAATTCTTCCTACATGTAACTTTTATTTGCTTCATGTTATTGTAAAATAGAACTTTAGATCAAATATAATGTATAAAATACTTGGGTGTAATTTTTAAAATAATCTTTTAGAGGTCTTATGAGTTGTCTCTTAACTTATCCGAGTTGTTTTTAAGGGGTTACAAGTTGTTTAGAGGTTGTATGGGTTGTCTGATTAACTTATCCGGATTGTTTCTAAAGGATTATGAGATGTTTTTTAAGAGGTTAGGAGTTGTTGACTATCAATAAGCCACTTGATCCTATAACTTTTCCTTCTATATACATTGCATAATAACAATATTAGACAACTTAATATCCTCATGACCATCAAATTGAAACTTTATATCCATAATACTATCGGACATTCTCTCCAATTGAAAATAATTTTATTACAAACTCTCCAACAGTTCTTCAATTTAAATCTTTGGTAAATGGATACAACTCGTATACAGTCAATGAACGACTCATGCAAACAATAAAACAACTTATAAGATATAAAATTCTTAGGGTTGACATGCACAACACATAGACAGTCTCGAAATAATCCATAAAAGCATAATCAATAACCCGTACGTTTGGTTTTTTATATAGGTTGTTTTGTACATCACAGTTAGATGGGTTGAGTAAGATGAAGAGTTTAGAGTTAAACTTCAACTAACAACCAGTAATGGCATAACCAACAACTCATACCTTTGATTTTTTGTATGGGTTGGTATGTAGATCCCACCTATTTTAGGTTAAAATGGTAAAAAAAATACTTTCTTGTCTAAAATTTATACAATTTAAAATCAGGGCTAAATTTTAAAACATCTATCCATTTTGGTACCAAAATAAAATTGCCCCAAGAAATATATTATATAATTAAATATATGAATTATATTTAATTATATATAACCAACACAATTCTTGAGAAAGTGGATCATAATTGTATTAGAGAAAAGCACAATGAGTATTACAAAGAGACAAAATGCGTCCTCCTATCCTCAAGACTCTTAACCAAAATGTTGGTTCTAACTAGAATATAATGTAGACATATATCAAATCTAGGTAAATAAAAATGTTCATTATACTTAAACCATAACAAGGAACAAGGAACAAGGAACGTGAAAAATCAATATTCCATGGTAGAGTACTATCTGCACCAGCTAACCCAATCTTTGCACAAATTATTGTTAATTCAAGTAGAAATATGACGTTCATCAACAAAAACTAAGATAATGGAGAGGATACACTAACCAACACAATTTAATAGGCGTTCTTCTAGTTCTAGTAATTAACTTAAAGTTTTTAATTTATTTTTAAAGATACATATTTTTTTTTTCAAATAAAATAAAATATGATCAAGTAAGTATTCTTAAGGTTTTAATTTATCCTTTTAAAGTTCAATTGATAAAATATATATAAAAATAATTTTTATGAAAGGAATTCATTTTTTCTTGAAAAAAAAAAACACCGACATACTTAACAAGAACACTTTATTAGGTGAATTTCATTGCCTAGCCTAACATTACCTTATATACATTATTTTAAGAATTTTAGTAAGACCAATTACCTCACACACCTCTGACCAATAACCACAAGATACGCTGGGGAGAAAAAAAAAAAAAAAAAAAATCTAATATTGATATCTTAGTTTATACTCTTTTTTGTCAGAATTGAATATTGAAAATTGAATTATACATATTTTAAGAAAAGAGTTTAACTTTGTTCATTTTTAAGTTGAAAGGTTAATTTTTTTTTTTTTTTTTGTAAAATTGTATTCCCTCTGTAAGGAATTTAATATCCCAATTTGACTAGCACATATATTGAGAAAAAGGTTTGACTTAATTTTTTTTTGGCATTGCAACATCAATTTTCTTAACTAACATCAGGAAATAACACATTCCAAATGTGAATAATCCAAAATAGAAAATGAGACATTCAATTCCGGATTAAAGAATATCTAATTTAGAAAATGTGACATTTATTTTTAAACAACTCAAAATGATAAATGAGTCATTCAATTTTGCACGAAGAGAAGTATAAAATTTTTATTTGTCATTAAATAAGCATACGTCTAGATTTTTTTAATAAATGGTAAAAGATGCGTAGATTGTATGCTTTCTCACTAAATCACTCACGCGATAAGTCAATTACTTTTTGCGCCATCTTTTGTCCATGCGTTAGTTGATGGAGATGTATATGTACTTATATGATATAAATTCGTTGTCCTTATATTGTTATAATGCCATTACGTCCGGACTAATGTCTAACACAAGATTGACGAAAATATCTCTTTTATGCGTATTAATTAATTAATTAATTTATGCGTATGCGATTAAAATTACAAGTGACCCTAATTATTGAACCTAGCTAACTTATGGTTATTCTTTGGTTTAAGGGGAAAGTCCCTGAGGGACGATAACCCGTGATTATTCTTGGTATAAGATTGAAGGAAAAGAAAGCAAGAAAGTTCGATAAGCAACTGCAGCAGGCCCGCGCGCTTCTATCTAACTTCTGTACGCAGTAGGAACGAATCTTCAACCGTCTTCTTGTTGCCTGGCTCCGAATGCCTAATGAGTAATGAGAATCCACGCATCTAATTTCAACTTCAGGGCGGTAATGAATCATTTGCCCACATCTTTTTGTTTTCTGAAAAAAATTGAACTCCAGGATTGTTAAGAGTTGTCATGAGCTTGATCAGGTCTCAAACCTGGAGTCAAGAACTTTGAAGGGTCAAATCGGAATGAACTGATTTCGATATCTAGCAAAAATCTAATCAAGTCCAATCCTTCGAGAGCCTAGAAAAGGACTGATGGCAAGAAAAATATCATAATAAATTAAAGAAATCGTAGTTAATAAAATTTGTTGCCAACTAATCTATAAAAAAAGAGTAAAAATCAATCATTAAAAAGTAAATACAATATATATTGAATGAAAAAAAAATTTAAAACTTAACCAAAACCCTTCTTAGCCCTCAATCCCAATCCCAATCCCAATCCCAAAGTATCGGATCAAAATATTCATTGTCAATGTAGGACTTCAAAATTCCCAACCCAGCCCTTCAAATTATGGATCAAACCCTCTTCGACACTTTCACTAGCTATAATCATCCTCCATTTATTTTAAAATGTAACAATTTAAGACACATAATTAAAAATCATTTTTTGACGAAATTGTCATATACTCTATCGATTTTTCAGCAAATTTTATTTACAAATTTATCCTATGTCAGGTCACTATATATTTCCCATGAAAGAGCTCCTTACATCGCTTTCTCCGAACCACCATGGTGATTGAATTGTCAATTCTTGCAAATTTTAATGCCTAAATTAACATATTTGTAAATTGAGTAACTAAATAGAGAAAATTTACAACTTTGGTTACTAATTACTTTGTTCATTAAACCGTAATATTATTTGCCTCAATATGTTTTCCTTGACGCATCGATATATCGATCGAACATTGGTTCCTACCTAAATAACTATTATAGAGATAATGAGAAGAACTCCTTGCTGTTCTAAGATCGGATTCAATAAAGGTCCATGGACCGCCAAGGAAGACGCATTGCTAACTAGGTACCTCCAGGAAAATGGAGATCCTTGCCTTAAAAAAGCTAGTAATAAAATCTTCTTTTTTATTTATTTACATGCAGCACTTTTAAGTTTTTTACATTCTATAATTAATAATTTTCAAATATTTATTTTAATTCTTTTTTTTAAAATTAATAATAATTGATGACATGATCATGAAGAGGTCTGCTACGATGTGGAAAGAGCTGCAGGCTTAGGTGGACGGACTATCTGGCACCAGATATCAAGAGAGGGAACATTACAGTCGACGAGGAGGATCTGATCATCAGAATACATGTACTTCTAGGCAACAGATGGTCCCACATCGCCGGGAGGCTGCCGGGAAGAACTGACAACGAGATCAAGAATTACTGGAACACTTGTCTTAGTAGAAAACTCAGAAGCCAAGGAATTGACCCCAAGACCCACGAAAGATTACCGAGCTTTTAGAGCACGTTGGAATCTAATTTAGTAATGAATGAGAAGTGATGTGTTTATTCATGCAGAAGTTATATTTTAAGAGTTTCGTTTTTCTTTTCAAATTCAAAAAGCTGCATCTATTATTTTTAAAGTTATGTCTTTTTGTTTCATGGAAAATTTTTCTATAAAAAACTCTCTGTATCTATAGAAAACATATAGAATAAAAACAGAACTTCTTTTTTTTTTTTTTAAAAAAAAACTTTGCATCTTCTTCTTTTTCGTTTGTGAGATTTTTTTTTTTTCCAGAATTGTGTTCGTAAGTCTCCGTTAAAAGTTTTGTACCAACTTAGAGAGACGAACCCATTCTATCCTGAGAGACTCTTGTTCCTGTAATCCGATATGTTGTGGAGGAACACTTTTGTCTTAAGGACACTCTGTGAATTCAGTGGGATCTGGTTATTTATCTGCAAATAGGTTCTACTATTTATGTACTGTGTTGGCATATTTATGTCATTTACTGGGGATAACAATCTTAAGACAAAATTGTTGTTTACTCATGTAGGGGAAATCATTTGTGTGAGATAGAAATATTTATAAAAGGAGTACGCAGGAAAAAAAAAAAAGAAAACAACATAACAGAAAATAACAGTATTAGAAAATTCCCAGTACAAAAAATAGTAAATTTATTATTATT